>OX403609.1:0-62500 GCA_948107665.1 Lomographa bimaculata | reverse complement strand
GTTGCCTCGATTGTTGTTGTAATTATCATGTCGTTGCTCTCATCAAATCCTTCAACCACCGCAGTTGTTTTACCGCATCCTGGAACCCCGTTTATCCATTTGAAGTGTGGCAGCGTCCAGTATTCCCATGCCTCTGGACTTCCCGGATTCCCATTAATGGTGTTGGCCATCTTTAGGATCCGGTCGTCCAGCATTATTCGGGTACATCTGGCTACCACCACGATGGTATCGTTCTTTGGCGTCGCGAAGAATAGTCGGCCCACTCGTAGCGTTTCAGCCTCGTCCAGGCCCACAAACCCGCTGGTGATGTTATACGCAGCCATATATTGACCTGACATTTTTCCTTTTATGGTCCTTGAGGTTTCGTTATCGTATATGGCAGCTTCCGCCTCTTCGAGTCTCACCTTCAGCAGCGCTTCGTTTTCGTATATAAAGGCTTTGACGATGTCCTCACATGTAGTTTGGTGGACAACTCTAGTTGCCTTGATAAGCGCTTGAAACTCGAGGAAAGCATTTATCGCGTGGTCTTTGTCTTCCAGCACGGGCCTGAAACTAGGTGGGTCGACTAGTCCCATGTCGGCTTTTGTACGTTTAGATTGATTGGGCTTTGGAACACCTGGGGGCGGCCTCAAAAAATCCTCTGCTGCGTCTGCCTGCCTATCCAGACTCGATTTTTGCGTTCTAGTACCCGTGAGACTTCTAAAGGCGGATGTTATTGCCTTAATTTGGGCTTTTAGTCCGGTGGCTTCTATGCGTTTCGTTTTTTCCTTCCCTTGCTCCGATGTTTTTTGTTGGAGAACTTCTGATCCACTTTGAGGATTTATGGTGGAACTTGTTGGAGGTAGGGACGCAGAGTGATTTCCGGGTTGGGATGCCGTGGTTTTATTATGTCCGGGCACTTTGAGGTAGCTCAAGTCTTCCCCTCTGTGCTCGTACACTATGATCTCATGATGGTGTGAGGCATCCAAGCATCCCAGACGATCTACCACCTCTCCTCTTTCAAACTCAATGATCATGGCATCTATGCTTATTTTTCTCGGGTCGTTTTTTATTTCTGCAAAACTGCTGAGCAATCTACCGGCGCCTGAGAAGGGGGTCGTATCCTCCCATTCTAGCAACACAATTGTCTTGTTGCCCAACTTTGCTACCCGACAGGGTTGGTTTCCCATTTTTGCTTCATCGAAGACTCTCAGTTTTGTGCTTTTTATGTTAGTTTTTGAGGTATTTCCATTCAGAAGTAGAGCCAGACCAGGTGAGATGATTGTTCTTCCACGAGCCGCCACTCGGCTGAACACTATTCCGAGGTTTTCCATGTCGTTGTCCATGAAAAGAGCTACTCCTCGAATCCGTATACCAGGTATTCCTGCCTCCCCGTGATGTAGTATTGCACGGATGGTTATGGCATTGGATAACAGCTGTGGATTTGTATCAGCTGTTGAGTTCTGTACTGGTTGTTGTGTTTCAGATTGAGGTGGCATCTGTCGGGCTTGCGCGGTGGTTGATCCGTTCCTTATAGCGGCTCTCGTAGCGGCCCTGCTCGCGAAGTCCAAGAATGGTTTTCTGCTGGTCTGTTCCTCCATGATAGAAGGGAGAGATGGCTGGTCCAGCTTTGTCTGGATTTGTATCTCCAATTCCATTCTTTCTAAACCGAATCTTGGACATTCGAGGAGCACGTGCCATATCGTTTCTTCTTTATTTGGATCACAAACGCAGGAAGGGCTGTCCTTTATTTTGAAGCGGTGGAGATATGCCGCGAATCCCCCGTGTCCGGTTAGTATTTGTACATGAGTAGGTGTCAGTTCCATGTGTTTTAGTACTCTCCTCGCCATTGAGACATTTGGGAGGAAAGCCCTTGTTACTAAACCGGTGTTGGAAGATTCATACCGCATCTGCCACTTTTGAACTGTGTCTTCTCTTATTTGTTTCCTGATGAACGATATGGGGACTTGATCGTAGTCTGGGGCTGTTTTCTTCGTGAGTGCCGCTTTTTTGGCCAACTCGTCTGCTCTTTCATTGCCTGGTGTACCTATATGTGCTCTCAGCCAGAAGAACCTCACTGTTCTGCCTTCTTGTACGATTTCTTTTATGAGTGTTTTAATTTCGAGTGCTAGCTGGTGGGTGACCGAGGCGCTGCTAAGTAGATCGAGCGAGGATCTTGAGTCGCTCATAATATTTATTTCCTTAGCTTTCCTCGAGTCCTTAGCCAGCTTGACTGCTCTGAATAGTGCGTACATTTCTGACTGGAAGACAGTGTTGTGGGGTTCCAAGCGGAATGTGGAATATTTACTCTCTCTTTCTTCATTCCACAAGGAGAGGGCAGCTCCGACTTTACCTTCTATCTTGCTCCCGTCGGTGTAGATAGTAGGGCCGACAATTTTGAGGGCATCGATAGTTTCTCTGTCGAAGCTGTCTAGACGCTCATACTCTGTTATTTGTAGTTGAGCTGGGTGGGGATTTTGTAATGGGCCCACCCTGGTCTCTAGTTCTCTCCCCGGTGGGACAAAGTCAGTGGAATATCCTTTTTTAATTTTGAATAGAGTTGCCGCTTCACGTACTCGAAGATCCAGAGGTAGTTGGCCCGATAGCACCAATGCCGACGTTAGTGATACCGTGCGATACGCTTTGCAGATTTTTTGAGTGAATCCTCTTTGCAGCGAGTCCAGTTGATTTCTAACCATCAATTTTTCTGCTGCTGGGGACCATGCACTTGCTGCGTATAACACTATCGGTTCTATCACTGCCACGTATATGGTACGTATGATGTTTCCGTTTAAACCCCATGTTACCTTTGCCGCACACGCGAGTTGTTTATAGATGTCTGCTGCCTTGATGCACGTAGCAGACACATGTGCGTTAAAGGTGAGCTTGCAGTCTATTATGAGTCCCAACAACTTTACCTCTTTGACCAGGTTTAGCCGAGTGCCGCACATGTGTACTTGGGGGGTATCAAATTTGAGCTTCTTTGTGATAACCATCGCATTTGTTTTATGCGCGGCAAAGTTCAATTTGTTTTTGATTCCCCATTCATGCACGGCTGCTAGGGTGGTTTCGGCCTTTTGCTGTAGGGAGCTGACTGCATGGTCGGAAAACACTAGGACCACGTCGTCTGCAAACGCCTGACAGAATGTGTTGGAGTCTGTCATTTTTTTGAGAAGTGGATCCAGGATCAAGTTCCAGAAAGTCGGTCCGCCTATTGATCCTTGGACACAACCTTTCGTGGTGCCTTTCTCGCTGGTTGCTCTGGCGTAATTGACTTTTATTCTCCGATCCTCTAAGTACGATGAGACCATTGCGTAAAGGTTACGCGGGCAACGTTTCTCTATTAGTTGATTTTTCAAGGCTGGCCACCATGCGTTATCAAAAGCACCCTCTATGTCGAGCGATACCAGTAAGACAACTTTTTTCAGTCGTATTTCTGCTCTAATGTGTTTGATAAGGTCATAAAGGGCGTCCTCTGTTCCGCGTTGCGGCATAAACCCATACTGCTTTTTGCTTAATTTGGGGAGTAAGTGCCATTGGATTCTTTTCACTAAGAGTTTTTCTACTATTTTTCCTAAAACCGAGAGAAGTCCTATAGGTCTGTACGATTTCGGTTGGGTGTAATCTTCTTTTCCTGGCTTTCTTAAGATGCAGACATGTGCAACTTTCCATTGCCTTGGGAAGTACGATAGTGACAGACACTTGTTGGCTATGGCCAAAAATACTTCCCTGTTACTTTGGATGGCTACGGTGCATATATCGGACGTCAACCCGTCTGGTCCAGGTGCTTTTTTTGGATTTTGGTCCCTTAGAACCATTTCCAGCTCCGCGGTCGTAAATAAGGGGTCGTCCTCCGATAGATCTTTTATTTCGGCCAGGCTTTTCCCTTCCGTGAGTCGTCTTACTTGGGTGTGGTGTTCTGTTTCCGTATCTACAGAGTCGTCTGGGTAGAAGGTTTTTGCGAGGAGGTCAGCTGAGTCTTCCGGACTTAGCGTTAAGCCTGCCGGTCCTCTCAGCAGCATGTCTTCTTGCCTTTTTGATGTTTTCCTCAAGACTCTGTAGATTCCGTCCCACATGCTTTCTCGGTCCTGCGTCGAGCAGAATTCTTTCCAGTGTTGGGTGGCTGCAATTTCAGCCTCGAGCTGGTATGTTTGTTTTGCCGTTAAGTATTCATTGATAGTGAATTGCCTTCTGGTGGGGGCTGCGTTCCTGATTCTTCTTTTCTTTGTCAGCACTCCTCTCTTGAGCTGTTCGAGGGAGGTAGACCACCAAGGAGGCCTTGTCTTAACTTTCGCTGCACCCACTCTTGGTATCGTGTCGGAGCACGCCTCATGAATGGTTTCAGTATAAGATGTTATTAAATCCTCCAGTTCTCTCAGGTTTTGCGCCTGTGCGATCCTTTCGAGTGTGATGTTATTCTCTGTTAGACCGTTCTTAAAGTTTGATGTGAAGTCTGACCATTTTGCTTTTCTGGTATTGTACATACGTGTTGAGGTCGATCCTAGTGATTCTAGGGCTTTCTCTAGGCGTAATGTGAATACAATTGCGTTATGGTCTGATGTTGTGAGACTTTTATCCACTCTCCAGTCTTCGATCTTGCCGAGAAGTGACGGGCTGCACGCTGTTACGTCTACGATACTTGTGCATAGCCTGTCTCCTCTATATACCTCAAAAGTTGGCGTTTGGCCCTTGTTTAGGATCTGGAGGTCCGTTTCGTTAAGAAAGGCGTTGTATTCGGCTCCTCGGTGATCCTCCGTTCCACTGCCCCACCATTGGCTCCAAGCATTTACATCACCTCCCACCACCAAGTTGTTTGTTGGAAGTTTTTCGATTGATTCTTTTGTCCGTTTCAGGTACGGGTCCATGTCTTGGTCTCCTTCAAAGTACACTGAAATTACTCCAAGTTTCAACGGGCCTGCTTTTATAAGGACGGCCGCCACATTTTCGGTTACTATTTGGGGGTCATGAATTACCTCCAGATTGTCTCCGAAAACAACGACTGCCGCCTTCACTGGTTTTTGGCGGCTCAAGGTGCACTGGATTACTTTTGTGCCTGGTATGGATTTCATCACACCTGTTCTGCCTACATAGGGTTCTTGAACTAGTGCAATCGATATCCTTTTCTCCTGTGCCGCTTGCAGGAACTCCGTCGTCGCTAATTTGGAGCGCTGCAGGTTTGCTTGGATGTAATTCAGCCTACCTGGTTTTTCCGTTGTACTTGAATTGGAGAGCGACCCGCACACATCAGGGCTGCCCTTAGCAGCAATAAGAGACTCGGGACCTCGCTATGTAGTCCCATCTCTGTCTTTCTTGGCACTCCGCACTAAACGCTGTGTGTGCAGTTTCTGTGCTCTCTTTTTTTGCCTTGGTGCAGTTTACGCAGGTCGGGGCACCCGCTTTAGCTTTTATTGGGCACTCTCTTGATGTATGTGTGCCGCTGCAGTATCCGCAGACGTTTTTCTCGGCTTTACATACGCCTTTTGTGTGTCCATATCCGAGACATTTTGTACACTGAACCAGTGGAGTCTGGTCTTCAATTAAACTACGTCTGATGCCCACATGTATCGTTCCCGCCTGCGTTAATGTCTTCCATAATGGCGGTGAGAGTTCCAAGACTGGGTGGCATTCGTGTGGGTTTCTGGCCCTTTTCCTGTATCGCACTTTGATGAGCTGTCCGGCCATATCGATGTTCTGCAAAAGATGTTCATTTTGCGCTTTTATGTGGTCTATTATTTCTGCATCGCTATAGCTGGCCAGAACACCTCGGACGCATGCCAAAGGGTTTATATTTGCTGGTTCCTGGACGTTTAGACCATTTGCTTTCTGGACGTTTGCTTTAACCAGAAGTAGGTCTTCTTTGCTTGCGCAGTTAAGAACCACTTTCTGGTTTCGCGCTTTCCTGACTCCATCTATCTTTGCTCCAGTTTTTTTGAGGTCCAGAGCTACCCTCACCTTCTCTATGACGTTGTCGCCTGTGTGGGTTGGGTCTGTGGATGTTATGATCAGTGCGTGATTTGGTTTTGATGGGAGCGGAGGCCTGGCTGCGACCTGTGCGTAAGTCGTTGCTGATGATGTCGGTCTTTCCATGGCACTAAGTCCTGTTACACTTTTTTTTATTGTGTCGATGGACTTCCGGACTTCCTCAATCATCAGCTCTGATCCCAGGCTTGGTTTTGATGGGCTGGGGGTGGGCTGTTTGCGATCCCGGATTGTACGCAAATCTGACGCCACAATTTCCAATCTCTCTTTTATTGGTTGGAGTTGCGGTGTCAGGTCAATTTTTGGCGGTAGAGGGGGGGCTGGTATTGTTGCCACCTGTTTCGTGAGTTCTTTAGTCGCTTTACCGAGTTTCTCCACCTCCTCGCGTAACTGACAGGTAGAGTCCTCCTTTGGTGCTGAGTCTATGGTTTGGGGGGCTGGAATTTCGGTTATGGAGGTTTGAATATTTTCTGCCGTTCTGCGAAGATCGTCGACCTGGTTCGAAACGCTGGTGATATGCCTCGTGATTTTCGCAAGTTCTTGCTCCATGGTTTCCCATTTCGGGTAGTCTGTAGTTGTGGTGGAGGCATACGTTTGCTTTGACGATCGTTCTTCATGGATCTTTTGTTCCAGCACTTTGATGCTTTGCTTGAGCTCTTTGATGCCTTTGAAGGGCTCCAAGGTCTCATATCCAAGCCAGCCTCTGATTGCATGAGTCTCCTTCAGATTTTCGGAGATATCTTTTCGAGCCAACTTGAGTTCCGAAACAAGGTCCGACTTAAGTTCGGTCATTTGCTTCATATGACCTCTCTCTACTCTGACCAGCTCCTTTGCATGTCGCGCCAATTCGCGTTCTAGGTTAAGCCTGTGTCTCGACCTTGAGTCTGCGAGAGAGAGGCAGATCTTGTACAGCTCCTCCAGGCTGTTTAGGGCGGCTGTCTTGCTCTCTCTCTTCATGTTGGTGGCCAGCTCTAATGCCTCCTTGCCTTGCTGTAGCAGTTCGTTGGCTACTTTAGTGGCAAGATCCATCTCTACTCCGAACCCCCTTTTGCATGTGGGGAGTAAACTCACCCTTCTTGCTATAGACTCTGCTGAGCCAACTGATGATTCATCATCACCTAGTGTCTCCGCCGCGTCTGAGCCTTCCACCGTCAGATCTTTATCGGTGGTGTCGTCCACTAACCTAGAAACGTCCGTTGTCTCTATAACACTATAAGAACCAATGTTGAAGTTAGGCGGTGTACTCTCCTCCCCAACACTGATTCTTTGGTCTTCTGGAGTACCGGGTTCGCTCACGGGTGTCTTTGCCTTTTGTGTGGGCTTCTCTTTTTGCTTCTCCGGCTCCGCTGCTGATTCCGAAAGTGCTTTCGAGGGCTTCTTGGTAAGCTTTTTTGGCTTTGAATTGGGCGATCTTAGACTCCCCACTGCTGACGCTGCCTTTGTTAAAACTTTTTCTCGAAGGCTCTGTTTTATTTTAGTTGAAGTTGACGCTGGGATGGACTCCGCATTCGCATTCGTGCTTTTTTTTTGGGAACACTTTGGGTCAGACATTTTATTTATTTTATTATTAATATTAACTAAACAAGATAAACTTAACTACAAAGATAAATCTTATATATAAATCTTAACTAGTGTTAAAACTAAGTGTGTAATTTGATGGACTCACACTGATTTCGCTGGTGTTCTGCGTTTGCGAGTACTCTTGCAAACTTGACGCGCCTGTGCTTCCGTGAACGGAGTAAGTAAGAATAAAAACCGATTTAGATGGTATGGGACCGGTTTTTCGAGTGTAGCTTGTGCTGGTGATGGAATTCCTGGATTCTGTTGGAGCCAAAAGACGACGCTGGTCCTCCCGATTCCGAAGATACCAAACTCGGGTACTCTATCTCTTCCCGTTCCCGAGTTATGGAGAGGGGACCGGTTTTTCGAGTGTAGCTTGGGCTGGTGATGGAATTCCTGGATTCTGTTGGAGCCAAAAGACGACGCTGGTCCTCCCGATTCCGAAGATACCAAACTCGGGTACTCTATCTCTTCCCGTTCCCGAGTTATGGAGAGGGGGGGTGAGGTAAAAACTCGAGGGGGTTGGGGGGGGAGGTAGTAGGTTTCGTGGGGAGTTAGGAGGGGGTGAGGGGGTTGGGGGGGGAGGGTGTGGTGGGGGTTGGTAGGGACTCTCACAGTGGTCAGGATAACCTGCGAGGTGCCCCTAGTATGTTAGGAGCAACCTTCCGCTTGTAAGGGGATGGGGGGGGAAATTTCACCTCAACAAAAGTGGAGGGGGGAGGGGTCTGAGGGGTGGGGTAAGAGGGGCTTTCAATTCCAGTTCAGACGAGTCCAAACACGGATATTGTAAGTCAAGGGGATGAGGAGTTCCCTCGAGCTTACCTGGTGGTCACGGAGGAAGTCGTCAGCACTCGTCGTCTACTTGTGGCGGATTCCTCGGTCCGGCTTCGAAGTCTCCTGAGCTGGTTGTGTCGTCACGCCTCGTGTCTCGATGTTCTAAACTAGGTCGCACGTGGTTCGGGGAATTTTCCACTGTTCAATGTATGGGCTTTGGTAGTGACTTTGAGGGCTTATATCTCCGGATTTTCTGGACCAAATTCGATGAAACTGGTGTCAGAAAATAGCCGCTGTTCTGATCTGTTTGATGGCACTAACAGCTTGAGTGTCACTACTTTGGCCTGGGCGTGATTAAGGTGTATGTAAGATCACTTACTGCAACGAAGTCCTTAGGGATACGAGGTTGCCCACACAAATCCTGGTTGTAAGTCACTTCACTTCACTGTCTCACTTTTTGGCGATTTGCTCACTTTCACGATTTTTAGCGAATTTTTTGCGCGGAGCTAGATGTTGTTACTGCCGAGTTTGGGCTTGTACTGGTTAGGTTAGGTTAGGTTAGGTTAGGTTAGGTTAGGTTAGGTTAGGTTAGGTTAGGTTAGGTTAGGTTAGGTTAGGTTAGGTTAGGTTAGGTTAGGTTAGGTTAGGTTAGGTTAGGTTAGGTTAGGTTAGGTTAGGTTTGGGGGGCTCCCCCATAAGCGCAGAGAACCTCCACGTGGTGCCCCTGGAAACTGTCTGAACCCGGTAACGCAGGTGTTCAGACAGGCTAATACTCTGCCTCACAGTTGTAACGTGCGGTCACTGTGAACTGGGACAGGATGTCGAAATCGCGGGATTCGTCGGGGAGGTTCATAAAAGGCCCTTTTCAGGGCCCCTCCTCCGACCTCTCTACGGACCTCTTAGAGGCTACCGTAGACAGAAAAGGCCCTTCTCAGGGCCACTCCTACCCTTCAGCGGACCTCTCAGAGGCTTCAATGGAGGGTGCGGGAGTGTCTTCGGAATTGTCCGAAGTAGATGGAGGTGAGGGCAGTTGCCGAAAGCGGCCGTCTTCTTCGTGCTTCGTGCCCGGGCATTTTGACTCGGACACGGAGACCGAAGGGACGTTGGCTGCAAAAGTTCATACTGCCAAGAGAGGGGGAAAGAGGACCACCAAAGCGGGGCCTTCCAGGAAGGACTTCATCAGAAGTTCTCCAACGTTGTCGGACGGGGAGCTGGAGGAGCTCTTGCGAGCCAGACGGTTCAAGAGGGGGCCAGCTGCTGCCGTAGTTGGCTTTTCGGCCGGTACGGAAAGCGAGTCAGATGCTGGTGCGGATAACAATGACATCAGCACGCTGAACGCTCAGGATCTGAAGGCTCATGCGGCCGAAAATCTAGCCTGCATTTTAAAGGTGGCCAAGAAATCAGGAAATCTCAAAGGCGAGTACGTGGGTCGCCTGAAAAGGTCAGCATCAACTTTGAGGGAAGTGGTTGATGCCCTCGCTAGTAGGAGCGAGGCAGAGGAGACAAGGCGGCTAAGGGCGGAAAACTCTCGCCTTCGCCTCGAGGTCGAGTCGCGTAAGGCAGAAGTAAAGGCTCTGCGTCGCGGCTTCACTGAAGCCAAGTCGGAAGCTGCTGCGGCTGCCACTGCAGCAGCTGTTGCTGAGAGGCAGGCACCTTCCGCTCTTCAAATGGGTGCCGAAATAATAGAGGAGTTGAAGCGGTCCCTAACTATTACGTTCGGGCAAATGCTGGATGCCCGACTTGCGGTGGTCGAGGACCGGCTTCTGCCTGCCCCGAAGCTCCGTCCACCCCTGAAAGTGGACGCAAAAACCGCTAAGAAGGCAGTGGCAGCCATGGCGCCACCCAAGCCGGCCCCTGAGCCAGCCCGCAAAGTAAATAAGCGCGTTGTTCCGGCGTTTAAGACTGCCGTCACCTCTTCAGAGGTATCGACAGTGGGTCCTTCTACCTCTAGAGATGTCCACTCCGCTGTCCCTCAGGCAGAAGCGTGGACTACGGTGGTGAAGAAAAACAAGGGAAAGGGGAAGGGAAAGTCCTCTCTTCCTCATTCTGCACTTGCGGTTGCCCCCACGGCTCGTGCTCCCACCGCGAAGGCAAAGCCGGCAGCCCCAGCTGCCACAAAAACTAAAACGGTGCTGAGGCCTCCAAAGTCCGCGGCCGTGGTGATGTCCCTCCTGCCCGAGGCCGTGGAGAAAGGGGTCACGTACGGCGCCATTATGGACGTGGCACAAGAAAAAATCGATCTTCAGGAGCTGGGGATCGACCGGCTCTGCTTCCGCCAGACGGCAACGGGAGCCAGGATGTTGGAGATACCTGGCTCCCAAAATATCGAGAAGGCTGACAAGCTCGCGGAGAAACTCCGCGATGTCCTGTCTGAAGTGGCCAATATTGCCAGGCCCGTTAAAACCGCTGACCTGCGGATTACGGGTCTGGATGATGGGGCCACGAAAGAAAAAGTGGCTGCGGCGGTCGCTAAAGCGGGTGGCTGCGACGTCCGTCTGGTGAAGGCGGGAGAGATTCGTCCCGGCATTAGTGGCGTCGGCTCCACCCTCGTATCTTGCCCGATTTCAGCAGCCAAAATGCTGCTGGAAAAGGGCAGGCTCCTAGTAGGGTGGAGCTCAGTGCGCGTGGTGGCACTGGCGGCTCGTCCCATGCGATGCTTCAGGTGCATGGGGTTGGGTCATACGCGCACTCAGTGTCCCGCGTCTTCTGACAGGGGAGATCTGTGTTTCCGATGTGGAGGCACAGGCCATCGAGCGGCTAACTGCGGCAAGGCAGAGCCGCGCTGCGCGATATGTGCGGAGTCGGGGCGGCCTGCCGGCCATGTGATGGGTGCACGTAATTGCGCCCCCCCGAAGATGAAGGGAAAGCCCCCGGCCGCTAGGACCACGGCCCTCCCTGCGGCAACTAGTCAGGACGCCCCTGAGGTTGTACCCCAGTCGGCGTGCGAGGAGGTTGTGATGTCTGACTAATGGATCTGGTTCGGCATCACAACTTCCTCCAGACTAATCTTAACCACTGCGCCAGGGCCCAAGACCTGCTAATGCAGAGCCTGGCGCAGTGGCAAATAGACGTAGCGGTTGCGGCGGAGCCGTATTATGTTCCCTCCAATTCCTGCTGGGTTGGGGACCTAGACGGCTCCGTTGCCTTAGTAAGACGGGCGGGTGGCAGTCCCCCACTCTCAGTCGAAGAGAGGGGTTCAGGGTACGTGGTGGGTACGTGGGGAGAGTACGCTATCGTTGGTACATATTTCTCCCCTAATAAAACTGTCGCGGAGCTGGAAGCCTTCCTGGATCTCCTGGCCGCGGCGGTAAGAAGGCAAGTGCCGCGTCAGGTGCTCCTCTTGGGGGACCTTAACGCCAAGGCCCGGGATTGGGGCAATCCCTCCACTGACTCTCGTGGTGTGATTGTCAGGGAGTGGACGGTTGCCTCAGGATTGACCCTGCTAAATAGAGGGTCGGTCCACACGTGCGTGCGGTGGAACGGAGGGTCCGTGGTGGACGTATCGTTCGCCACCCCGTCTGTCGCAGCACGTGTCCGGGCCTGGAGGGTCATGTCGGAGGTGGAGACTCTCTCGGACCACAAATATATAAGGTTCGAGATCTCTACTTCCGACAGCCAGGGTGGATCCCAGATTACGGTGCGGGCGGATTTCCCGCGCTGGACGATTAGTCGCCTTGACGTCGAACTGGCGAAAGAGGCGGCGATCGTCCAGTCGTGGCTTGCCGTCCACACACACCCGGATGTGGACGTCGCGGCGGGCCGATTCCGCGAAGCGGTGACGGCCGTCTGCGACACAGCTATGCCGAGGTCCAGGCACCGCCCAGATCACCGGGAGGTTTATTGGTGGAGTTCGGAGATCGCTGATCTTCGAACCGTCTGTTCAGGGGCGCGGCGGCCCTATACCCGCTGCAGGAAGCGGCGTCGGGGCCGAACCGACGAACAGATGTCTGAGGAGGAGCTGGCTGTTGAGCTCCGGCTTTATGGCGTATACCGCGAAGCCAAGCGGGAGCTGCAGCTGGCCATCGGCCGGGCCAAATCCCAGGCCTGGAACGAAGCCCTGGAGGAGCTAGATAGGGACCCTTGGGGGCGTCCGTACAGGGCTGCCCGGAAAAAGTTCCGGGGCCGAACGCCCCCAATTGCACAGTCCCTAGAACCAGACCTTCTGAGCAGGGTGCTGGGTGGGCTCTTCCCTGGAAGCAGCCCTCACCACGTACCCTCGATGATCGCGCCATCCCTCCCGGAGGAGTTGGAACCCGCATCTATCCCGCCCTTGTCAGAGGCGGAGATGGAGATTGCGGTCGACCGCTTGCGGGGGAAAAGGACGGCGCCGGGTCCAGACGGGATTCCAGGGCGGGTCCTGGGGATCGCCCTGTGGAAGATGGGCGACCGGCTTCGGGAACTGTTCGATGAATGCCTCACATCAGGACGGTTCCCGAAGCTGTGGAAAGATGGCCAATTGTGCTTGCTCCGGAAGGAGGGTCGACCTGCTGACTCGCCTTCTGGATACAGGCCCATAGTCTTGCTGGATGATACGGGTAAGCTGCTGGAGAGAATCGTGGCTACCCGTGTCATCAGGCACCTAGAGGGTACTGGGCCTGGATTGTCCGAGGCCCAGTACGGGTTCAGAGCGGGGCGGTCTACGTTAGACGCCCTGCTCTGGCTTAAGAGATGGACGCAGGATGCGGTCAGCGAAGGGGAAAAGGCGTTGGCTGTCTCGCTTGATATAGCCAACGCCTTCAACAGCCTCCCGCACGGAGCAATACAGGAGGCGCTCCGCTTTCATAGAGTGCCACTGCATCTGCGGAGGCTGTTGGCTGACTACCTCCAGGACCGCGAAGTTCTGGTGGTGGGACGTGATGGCTTGAGGCGCCATCGCGTCTCATGCGGAGTTCCTCAGGGGTCGGTGCTGGGTCCACTCCTGTGGAACATAGGTTACGACTGGGTGCTTCGTGGCACGCTTCCCGCAAACACGCGGGTCGCGTGCTACGCAGATGATACCCTTGTCGTAGCCAAGGGGAGGGACCTCAGGGAGGCGGTGCGGTTGGCAGCGGTAGGCACAAATATTGTTGTTGACCGCATACGTGCCCTGGGGCTGGAGGTCGCCCTTTCCAAGACCGAGGCCCTATTGTTCCATGGGCCTCGGGGAGGACCCCCTCCAGGAACGCGGATCGATCTGGATGGGGTCTCGGTTCGGGTGGGGACCCAGATGAAGTATCTGGGTCTCATCCTGGACGGAAGGTGGGCTTTCGGGGCCCATTTTTCCCAGCTTGCCCCGAGAGTCGTGGGGGCTGCGGCTGCCTTGGGAAGGCTGCTGCCCAACGTGGGTGGCCCAAACGCAACCTGCCGTCGGCTTTACTCCGGAGTAATCCGGAGTATGGCTCTGTACGGGGCACCGGTATGGGTGGACGCCCTCAACCGCGGCAACAAGACTCTGCTGCGACGTCCGCAGCGGGTCATTGCGACGAGGGCGATACGCGGGTACCGGACAGTGTCCTGGACGGCGGCGTGCGTACTTGCGGGTGATCCCCCCTGGGAGCTCCAAGCGGAAATCCTCGCCGAAGTTTACCACTTCGTGGCGGCGAGGAGAGCTCGAGGAGACTCCCCAGCGTGGGAAGAGGCCACCCGCATGCGGTGGCGGGCGCGGGCTGCCCTGTTACGGCGGTGGACGGAGGACCTGGCTCCACCAGTCCCTGGGCAGTGGACGGTGGAGGCCATCCGCCCGGTCCTTCGGAGGTGGGTGAGGCGACGGTTTGGGTCGCTAACCTTCCGATTGGTGCAGGTGCTTTCCGGACACGGATGTTTCGGAAAGTACCTGCACCAAATCGCGAGACGGGAGCCGACCTCGGTCTGCCATGAATGTGGGGCGCCTGAGGATACGGCGCTCCACACGCTGGGGGTGTGTGCCGCATGGGGCCCGCAGCGGCACACGCTTATGGCGTTTATAGGCGGAGATCTCTCCCTGCCGAGCGTGGTAGACGCCATGCTCGGCAGCGAGAGATCGTGGCAGGCGGTGGTCTCCTTCTGCGAAGCGGTGATGAAGCAGAAGGAGGCCGCGGAGCGGGCCAGAGAGGTCGATCCTCAATCTGACCCGCTCCGGCGCAGACGAACAGGAGGGAGAAGGAGGCAGTTCGCCCGCCTCCTCTCTCCTCCTTTGTAGTGGGGTCACTAGTGGAGGGCCAGGGGGCTCTCCACCGGCTTGCACGGCCCCACATGTCTGGGGGGTGGCTTTGGTGAGCAAGGTCACCCCCTCCATGGGTGCAGTGGCCCGAATCGTATCCGGGCCTACCGCCGGGGCAAGATAGTGACTACTAGCGTGACCCTATCTTGCCCCACCTCGGCGAGGGACTGCTCACGGGGGGGTTTTTAGTGGGTTCGAGCCCCACATTCCCCTTTCCTTCACCCCTGAGAAGGAAAGGAAGTGCTAGGCATTTTCCCCCACAAAAAAAAAAAAAAAAAGGTTAGGTTAGGTTAGGTTAGGTTAGGTTAGGTTAGGTTAGGTTAGGTTTTTTTTTTTTTTTTTTTTTTTTTTTTTTTTTTTTTTTTATCCGGGCGCAAAGGCCCGGTCAGCGTGTTGCGTCCCTAACATTATCAGGGCTTTAGGTGCAATAATTTTTTCAATTCAGTCTTGTTTTTTACAATATATAAATCCTTAGTCATAACACCTTATTCTAGTAAAAACACACATATATCATCTTTGGTCAGTATCAACACTGTATGTAATTATTACATTCAGATTCTTATATTTAGTATACAGTTTTATTTATTTATTTCTATTTAACACCTTACTTGCTATATTAACACAAAATTCGAGAAAGCAGTCTCGAATGTCTTTTTCGTATACTATTTTACATAAATTTTCTACAGTTACATGGCATCCTATTCTATTTTCTATCTCGTATCTCTCCTTTCCATATACAGGGCATTCCGACAGGACATGTTGTATGTTCTCTACTTTTCCCGGCTCACATATACACGCCGGGCTATCTTTACACTTGTAGTCGCTGAGGTATGCGGAAAAACCTCCATGTCCTGTCAGTACCTGGGTCATAATCCCGACGGGTTCAATTTTCCTAACTATACTATAGGCCTGGAGCGCGTCCGGGAAAAATAACTTTGTTGTTGTAGCCGTGTCCCCTGACTTATACCTCCGGTTCCATTCGTCACGCGTACATAAACGAATTTGTCGCTTGACGAATGATATCGGAACTCGGTCATAGTCAGGTTTCGTTTTCGCTTTAAGGGCTGCGGCCTTTGCTAACTCATCCGCTCTTTCGTTGCCTATCAATCCCGCGTGGGCTTTTATCCAAAACAGTGCTACCTGTTTGTTCTGGTTTGTGCACTGTTTTAGATTGTAACGAGCCTCGGCGGCGAGCGGATGAAGTGAGTGGGAGTTTACAACGGTCTCCAAGGATGACCTTGAATCGCTGTAAACCCCAAAGCTCGTTTCTGGGCGCTTGAGAATTTCCCTTGTTGCTCTACAAATGGCGAGCAATTCCGCCTGGTAGACCGTGCCGTAGGACGGCAGTTTCATCTTGAGGCTCTTGGTTTCGGCGCCATAGGTCCAGAAGGACAATGCCGCCCCTACCTTGCCGTCGATCTTACTGCCGTCCGTGAATATACATACCTGTTGGTTGCCGTGTATATCCACTTGGTTTTGGTCAGCCAGGCACAAGAATTGCAAGCCTATTTGTTCCGCTGGGTGGGGAATCTCGCTGAATGCTGTCTTCCGCTCTATCTCTCTGTCCACCAGTGTCGCCGGTAGTCTGCCCCTCTTCGCCTCGTACAGGGCGGCTGCCTCTTGTATTCGGAGGTCGAGGGGGAGCAAACCAGTCAGCACCAGTGCGGAATTGAGAGAGACAGTTCGGTAGGCCTTGCAAAGCTTTTGCGCGAATCCTCTTTGGACAGCATTCAGTTGTTTTTGAACGCCCAGTTTTTTGGTCGCAGACGCCCAAGCGCTTGCGGCATACATGGTTATTGGCTCTACAACTGCGGTGTATATGATGCGTATAACCTCCGGATGGAGGCCCCAGCTAACCCGAGCCGCCCTTGACAACTGCTTGTACACATTTAATGCCTTCTTACATACATTTGAAGCGTGGGCATTAAATGTCAGCTTGTTGTCAATGGTCAGCCCTAGTATCTTGATTTCCTTTGACATGCCGATGCCTACATCTCCCATGGTCAGAATCGGAGTGTCGTATTTAAGCTTACGCGTGATGACCATCGCGTTAGTTTTTTGTGGTGCAAACTTAAGCTTATTCGCGACACCCCAACTCTGAACATAGGCGAGAGCATCGTTCGCACGTCGCTGGACCTCAAGAGCGGTGTCTCCATCGAACACCAACACCACATCGTCTGCAAAAGCCTGACAATAATCTCCGCGCTGCTCCAGACCCTTGAGGAGAGGATCGAGGAGGAGGTTCCAAAGGATAGGACCGCCGATCGATCCTTGTACGCATCCTTTGGTCGTGTTCTTGGTCACCTCCTCACCCGCATACCGCAGTTTGATCCTCCTCTGTTCAAGGTAGCTATCTATGACCCTTCGGATGTTTACCGGGCACCCTTCCTGAGCCAGGCGCACCCTTATGGCGGGCCACCAAGCGCTATCGAAGGCCCCCTCTATGTCCAACGATATCATTGTTACCAACTTCTTTTGGTCCAACAATCCACGGATATATCCCAGTAGGACATAGAGGGAGTCCTCGGTGCTGCGCTGGGGCATAAAACCATACTGGTGCGCGCTCATTTTTGGAATGGTGTGCCATTTCACCCTGCTCATGATCATCTTCTCAAGAATCTTTCCTAGCACCGGCAACAGTCCGATTGGTCTGTATGACTTCGGACTGGTGTAGTCTGTCTTCCCAGGCTTTCTGAGTATCACTACTGTGGCCTCCTTCCAAGCTGCTGGGAAGTGACCCAATGTTAAACACTTGTTTGCCAGTGATAGGAAAGTTTCCGGGTTCTGTTTGATGATCATTTTGCAAATGTCCGCCGTCAGTCCATCTCCCCCCGGGGCCTTTTTCGGATTGAAACTGTTTGTGGCAGTCATTAGCTCGTCTATGGTAAACAGTGGGTCATGGTTCTCATCATGTTCCAATCTGTTTACCACATCCGCCAGTTCCCTGACACGCTGATGTTCTGCGTTGTCAGTTTCCTCATTGTCCTCCGGGTAGAAGGTGTCCGCCAGCAGATTGGCTGATGCCCTTGGGTCCAGTACTTTGCTTTCGCTGACCAAAGGAAGATCCTCAGTCCTCTTCGTCGTCCTACCTATTACCCTATATATACCTTCCCAAACCCCTTCCCTATCCTGTTTTTCGCAAAAGCTCTTCCAACTGCTTATCTGGGCTTTCTTTGCCTCTTCTTCATATCTTAACTTTGCTTCCAGGTACTCCGTAACCACCTTCTCTCTGCGGACGGGCGCTGCACAGCGTACCCTGCGTTTCTTTGTGGCGACATCTTTCTTCAGTCTGGCGAGTTCTTCTGACGACCATGGTAAGTGGAATTTATTTTTAGTCTTGATTTTAGGTATACAAAGGTTTGATGTTATTATTATGTTATGTATAAATTTTTCTACTTTACTTTCTAAATCTGGTTTATTTTCTATCTTGTCTATTTCGTGTTTTGTCAAATTATCATCTACTAGCAATTGGCCTAATTTCTCATGAAATTGAGGCCAATTTGCTTTTTTGCTATTGAAGATTCTAGTGGTTCTGGCTACATCAATGCCTTTTGCTTTAACTAGATGAACTTTGAAAGTGATGGTATTGTGGTCAGAAGTTGTAATACTCTCGTCGACTGTCCAGTCGTCCACGTAGTCAAGCAAATCCGCTGTGCAGGCTGTGACATCGACAAAGCTGGTGTATCGCGTATCTCCTCTGATGGTGTCATATGTTGGAGTGTCGCCGACGTTGAGCACCTGCAAGTTTAGTTCTTCTAGCGTACCAGCCAGGTCTTCCCCTCTACTATTTACTATAGGACTTCCCCACCACGAGTTTTTAGCATTTGTGTCGCCTCCTATTATCAGCTTGTGTCGAAATCTTTGCCCTATCAAGTTTAGCTGCTGCAAGTACGGCTCAATTGGTGTCGGTTTAGGTTCAAAGTAGAATGAGGTCACTACGATTTCCCAGGCGCTAGTTCTGATCTTTACCACCACGATGTTATTAGTGGTAAAGTCAGGGCATTGCACCACGTCAAGCTCGCAGTCAAAAACTGCGATTGCTGCTTTGACGGTGCCTTCGCCATGACTAGCGTTCTGGAAAATCCTCACCCCCTGGTAGTTTCCCATTCTACCCCTACCCCCGACATACGGTTCCTGCAGCAGGGCAAAAGCCACCCTCCTATTGTACGCCTCAAGCATAATGTCCGCTGTGGCGAGTTCTTTGCGTTGGAGATTTGCTTGGGCGACGAGGTATGGCTTTTTGTTGTTCTGAGTTGCCCCTGGGACCACCTTAGCAGTAAGCTACTGCTGATCTAGCTAGTGCATCCCATTTTCGCCTGATTGGACACTCGTTACTGAAGGCGTTGTGGCTCGTCGTTGATTGCTTTGCATGGATGCAGTTGCAGCATGCAGGCGGTAAGTTTGCCAACAAATCCGCACACTGCGCCTTCATGTGAGGGCCTCCACAGTGGCTACACTTTTCAGTGGTCTCTTTACAAAAGCGCCGGCTATGGCCGTAGCCGAGACAGAGCGAGCACTGTACGAGTGGCGATTGGTCCGCTACTCTGACTCGCTGTAGGTCTATATGTACTGTCTCGGCTTCGACCATGCGTTGCCACAATTGAGGTGAGACCCTCATAACCACATGGCTAGTGTGCGGGTTTCTTGTCCTCTTTTTGTATGCTATGTCGCATTTTCCGTTTTCTTTCGTTAGCCCTTCGAATAAGCTCTTGTTTTGATTCCTTAGAGCCCTCAGAATTTCCTCATCACTGTTGTATTGGAGTACATCTCTGAGGATCACTAAGGGATCCTTATTCTTAATTTCTTCGACATGTAATTCGGTAGTTTTTGTAAGTCTGGCCTTAATCTTCTGCCTTTCTTCTTCTGTCCTGCATGCTACTATAACTTTCCTGTCTTTTGCCTTCCGTATTCTCTCTACTTCTACTCCCCCTTCCTTAGCTTTAACTGCGTTTCTAATCCTGTCTAGTACTTTCTCCCCAGTTTCTGTCTCATCCTTTGCCGTAACCACTACCGAGTGTAGCGCGGTCTGCTCTGCAAAGTGTCTTTTTGGGGGGGCCGCTACTGCACTGGCGTACGTCTTCTTTTCGAGGGTCTGCTTCAGGTCTTCCATTCGTTGGGTGTTCTCCTTTAGAAGCTTCATGTGCTCCTCGATCGTTCTCGTCAGTGCTTGCGTTCCGTCATCCTTCCCCTTCTCCTTTTCCAGGTGAGTCTCTTTCTCATTGCACTTTTCACTTCCGACTTTGTGTTTCTGCACACCAGCAGCGAATCCCTCTTTCGCCAGTTGGTAGAGGCGTTCGACGGCTTCGATAACCCCGTTCTTTATCTCCGTCTTGAGGTTTCTCGAGCTGCTGATGTGCAGTTTCACCTTGGTCAAGCAACCTCTTGCCTCTGCTAACTTATCCAAGCGCTTTGGGCCTTCTGGTCTAGGTGAGACCCCTGCTGCTTCTGCCGATTGCCTACGGGCTGCCGGTTTTGGCTTTGAGGGTCCACCTCCGGATGGCGCTTGAGGAGGCGTCAGGTTGGGTGTTCTAGGGGCTGCTTTACCCACAACTTCCCATTCCCCGATGCTCTTCCTCACGCCCGATGTTGCTGGTAGGGTTTCGGCTGCGCCTCCTTGGGGGTCTGCATCCATGCTCGCCTTGGCAGGTGTCCTAATGCCTACAAACATTGTTGGAGGGCTCCTGCGATACAGTTACGAATCTAAGCTGGTATTTTCAAAAGTAATTTAGTAAAAAATTGTTAACGAGAATAAAGTAATTTGTTAAAAAATGAAAAATATGTTAAAACACAGCTTAATGAGGTCACGTCTTGACTTGGGAGATACGAGATTCTTAGGTAGTTAAAATTACATACAGGTATAATTTTGTGACTAGATGCAACACGCAGTCAAACAGAGTAATCTGATGAGATCTGTCTTGTTTAGGTCTGTCTTCTAGGAATAATCTCTAATCTGAGATCACTCTATGTATATAAAATTGTAAAGGTCGTCAAAGTAAAAGAAACAATCCGAAAAAAGTTCGGATAGTCAAATTTTCCAGTTGCGTGTAAAGGCGTCAACTGGATACCAAAATTAAAATAATTGTACAAATGTAAAACTTAAAGCTATATAAAAACAGTTTTTTAAATATAAAAATATATCTTATCGTGACTACAGTCGTTCCAATGGTCGAAAACTAACGTGGACAAAGCGCCACTTGGACGACTGCAGTGTCATAAAAATCTTAACCTATACACACAGTCGCACTTTAAATCAACACGTATAATTTTGTACCCCGGCTCTACCAAGTGGTAGCTCCGTCTGCGACGAACAATTTCCAAAAAAAAAAAAAAAAAAAAAAAAAAAAAAAAAAAAAAAAAAAAAAAAAAAAAAAAATTTTTGAATTTATACTAAATTTCGTCCTAGGTCACCTAGATGCGGAGTAAAGTCGTTTCTAGGTCACCTTTGTCAGAGGAGGGGGGAGTTCCAGCGCCTTAAAAGCCCAATAGCAATCTGGACGGCCTATCAGCTGATGATGATAATTCAAGCTGATGATGATGATTATTATCCGAGCTGATGATGATAATAATTCGGGCTGATGATGATGATTATTTCTCGAGCTGATGATGATGATGTTTTTCGAGAACCTTCGATGATACGCTAAAGTAGTTTACAAAGTACTTGTCGCAATCGAAGGTTCCAGACAGCTCGAGAAACGTCCAGATCTTTCGGGGGCTGGGGGCTGAAATTTGAACCTAAAAGCCGGGTGCAAAAAGATGATGCAATTTATTAAAATATTACTAAGCCCGGTTACGTGTTGATTTTTCCAAAAAGTGTCTCAGAATGGGGCCAAAAGTTCCTAAAATCACCAGGTAGGTACTGTCGTCACCGTCCGCTGTTCGCCGCTGCCGGATGGATGCGATTTTAGGCGATTTTTCCAACCAAAGACGTCACTGCTTTTTAGAGGTTATGTTTGGTTGGACGCTCTAAAATCGATAGCTTGGAAACTGTTGCATAGAAAATGCCGAAAATTTGTACACTTGTTGGTAACGATATGTTTAACTGTATAGTGTCCAAAAAGTATATCGTTACAGATCTTGTTTAGAAGTTAAAAGAATTTTAAGATGAAGTTGAGTTTACTGACTTTTGAAGAGCTGAAATCTTCGTGGCGGCTGGTTAGTTTTCGGTGATCGAGGTGTCCCCTGGTAGTGCTCGTCTGCACCCACGTCGTGTAGCTGTCAGATGAGTTCCAGGTCCTCTGGATCCTGGAACACGTATACACGTGTATTGGTGGTTTTTGGTATAACTCGGCGAGTTCAACCAGGAATAATCCGGGACTCAGCCAAGTTATAGTGTCCTCCAAGGAGCGTCGTCGTGCAGTATAAAAAATGTAGGTCGTCGCTGATAATCGTGCAGCGTATTTAGTTGAAACTTTTTCGGGAAGCGAAAAATCGGGTTTTTCACTGTCAATCAGTGAAAAACAATCCGATTCCGAAACTTTTTGCACTATCACGTGGCGCTGGTGTTGGCGCACACTTTCACTTGTATCACTGCACGATTTGCGAAACTTTACTATTTTTGCCGATTTTTGAGGCGCGGAGCACTTTAAAAGCTTGGCGCTTGCACTGACGGACAGAGTGCGACTGGGTTAGGTTAGGTTAGGTTAGGTTAGGTTAGGTTAGGTTAGGTTAGGTTAGGTTAGGTTAGGTTAGGTTTTTTTTTTTTTTTTTTTTTTTTTTTTTTTTTTTTTTTTTTTATGCGCGTGTCTCCTCTGACGTGATCAGAGACATTGTAAAATTTTCTTTTTAAATTGCTATACCAATCTAAAATTGATTGCTATATATTTTTATATGTTCAGCAGTATATATTATTATAATATATACGTAACATAATTTGTATAATCATTTATTCCTATTTATTACTTTTCTAGCTAAATTTACGCAATATTCGATGATTACGGTCCTCGTATATTTATTAGATATAAGCGACTGTATGTTGCCCGCATTAATGGTGGTATCTAGCAGTTGTTCAGTGTTATATCTTTTTGTAGCAAAGACTGGGCATTCGAATAAAATGTGACCAACCGATTCATTCACATTAGGATCACAGATGCACGATGGGTTCGTCTTACACTTGAATCGATACAAGTATTCAGAGAACCCACCGTGCCCTGTAAGAATTTGGGTTACAATTCCGTATGGGAGCATCGGTTTAACTATTCGGTAAGCTTGCACTGCGTCAGGAAAAAAATTTTTGGTTACAGTGGCCGTATCACCTGATTGGTATCTCCGGTTCCATTCGTCAAGCGACTCCATACGGATTTGCCGTTTGACGAATGAGACCGGACATCTCTCATAATCAGGCTTTTTCTTACTATACAGCGCAGCTTCCTTAGCTAATTGGTCCGCTCGTTCATTTCCCTCTAGCCCTGCGTGTGCTTTGATCCAAAACAAGAAGATTTTCTTGTTTTGGAGTTTGCTAATGTTTTTTCTTGCCTCAGCAGCTAGAGGGTGCGACGAGTTGGTATTGGTTATCGTCTCCAATGCGGATCTCGAGTCACTAAGGATAGCAAAGCTAGCCTCATTGATTTGTGATACAATCCTCGTTGCTTGGCATATGGCCAACAGTTCGGCTTGGTAAACCGTGCAGTGCGACGACAACTTAAGCTTGAAGGTTTTTGTCTCGGCTTCATTGCTCCATAGAGACAATGCCGCTCCGACTTTACCCTCAATCTTGCTGCCGTCGGTATAGATTTTTACTGCTTGGTCTATGTTTTCTTCGACTTCTTGTCGGTTTGCCAGTTTTATGAACTGTAGGCTTAAATGTTCAGCTGGATGTGGAGTATCAACGAAAGCCTGCTTTTGCTCCACCTCTCTATCTCCTAGCATTGGCTGGGGTACTCCTCTCTTGGCTTCATACAGCGATGCTGCCTCGCGTATTCTGATATCAAGAGGTAGTATCCCAGCCAACAGCAATACCGAGTTAAGAGAGGAGGTGCGATACGCTCCGCATAGCTTCTGGGCAAAGGCTCTCTGGACTGCGTTCAATTGTCTTTGAACTCCCAGTTTTAGTGTCGCCGGCGCCCAGGCGCTGGCTGCATATGAGATTACGGGTTCCACCGTTGCTGTGTATATGACACGAATAACTTCCGGGTGGAGACCCCAACTTATCCTGGCGGCTCTAGATAACTGTTTGTAAATGTTTAAAGCCTTCCTGCAGATGTTGGCAGTGTGGCTGTTAAACGTCAGTTTATGATCGATCGTGAGCCCCAGGATTTTAATCTCATTCGACATTTCGATGTCGATCCCGCCCATGCTCAGCCTCGGTGTGTCAAATTTTAACTTTCTCGTTATCACCATCGCGCTTGTTTTGTGTGGTGCGAATTTAAGTTTGTTTTTAACACCCCAAGTCTGAACATAGGCGAGAGCTGCACCAGCCTGTCCTTCCACTTCCAGCGCCGTGTCGCCGTCGAACACCAAAACAACGTCGTCCGCGTAAGCCTGACAATATACACCCTGCTGTTCCAAGCCTTTCAACAAAGGGTCTAGGAGAAGATTCCAGAGAATCGGTCCACCAATGGACCCTTGAACGCACCCTTTTTGAGTGTCCTTTCTGTACTCGTGCCCCGCGTATCGGACGCAGACCTTCCGATCGTGGAGGTAACTATCCATGATACGCCGGAGGTTGACCGGACACTCTTCTTCGGCAAGTCTGACTTTAATTGCAGGCCACCATGCACTATCGAAGGCTCCCTCTATGTCCAACGATACGACGGTTATCAGTTTTTTGCCATCAAGTTTTCGACGCAAGTATTGTATCAAGTCATAGAGGGAGTCTTCGGTGCTCTTTTGGGGCATAAAGCCATACTGCCGCGGGCTCATTCTTGGGATCAAGTGCCACCTCAGTCGACTTACTATCATTTTCTCTAGAATCTTCCCCATGACCGGCAACAGGCCGATAGGTCGGTAAGACTTGGGGCTGGTGTAATCATCCTTGCCTGGCTTTCGCAATACGACCACTGTGGCCTCCTTCCAAATCATAGGGAAATGTCCAAGTTCTAGGCATTTGTTCATCAGCGCCAAGTGCAGATCCGGGTCTTTGGAGACCACCTGGCTGCAGATATCGGCGGTGAAGCCATCCGCCCCTGGGGCCTTCTTTGGATTGAAGCTTTCCATCGCAATTCTGAGTTCGCCCAATGTAAACGCCGGGTCATGTTTTCCACCATAGACATCGTCGTTTATATGGTCTGCCGTTTCTCTAGTTTTGCGATGGTCTGCATTATCCTCTGTCTTCAGGTCCCGAGGGTAGAAAGCGTCCGCCAATACCTGTGCTGATTCCCCTTGGTCCATTTGCTTCCCATCCTTTACGAGTGGCAAGTCCTCCTGTCGTTTTTTCGTTTTTCCTATAACTCTATATATTCCTTCCCACATCCCCTCTTTGTCCTGCCTTTCACAGAAACCCTTCCAGCTATCGACTTGTGCCTTTTTTGCAGCGATTTCATATCTTTCTTTTTCTTTCAGGTACTCATCGACGACTTTCGACCTCCGGATCGGCGCTGCGCAACGAATTCTGCGTTTCCTAGTAGCGACTTCGTGTTTCATGACTTCGAGTTCTTTCGACCACCACGGCAAGGTAAGTTCTTGTTTGGTTTTATTTTTAGGCATTATTTGATTACATGTTTGTGTTATTAGTTCCGAGTAAGTTTTGGTAAGTATATCTAATTTTTGTTTATTTTGAATTTGGTCTATAGTTATTTTGTTAACGTTGTTTTCAGATTTTAACTGGTCCAGTTTCTCATGAAATTGGATCCAGTTTACCTTCTTGGTGTTAAAAATTCTAGTTAGGTTAGGTTAGGTTAGGTTAGGTTAGGTTAGGTTAGGTTAGGTTAGGTTAGGTTAGGTTAGGTTAGGTTAGGTTAGGTTAGGTTAGGTTAGGTTAGGTTAGGTTAGGTTAGGTTAGGTTAGGTTAGGTTAGGTTAGGTTAGGTTAGGTTAGGTTAGGTTAGGTTAGGTTAGGTTAGGTTAGGTTAGGTTAGGTTAGGTTAGGTTAGGTTAGGTTTTTTTTTTTTTTTTTTTTTTTTTTTTAATACCGGGCGCGAAGGCCCGGCCAGCGTGTCGCGTCTCTGACATGATCAGAGAATTGTGTGCAAAATAATTTTTTCAGTAATGTCTTTATTTCAAATAATCTTAGTCTAAAAACACACAATTTTAATACAAAGGTAAAAATAAAGTCACAAAACATAGGTATAGTAAAACTATCCTAAGTCAAATACACAAATATTTACATTTATCATTTATTTTTATTTATAACCTTACTTGCTACTTGAACACAAAATTCGATGAAAACATCTCGGATGTCTTTGTCATTTACAATCTTACAAATATTATTTACAGTGATAAGACATCCTATTTTGTGTTCTGTCTCGTACCTCTCCAAGCCATAGACAGGGCATTCTGACAGGACATGTAGTACACTTTCAGGTTTGCCCGGCTCACATATGCAGTCCGGGCTATCCTTACATTTATAATCATTCAAATATGCGGAGAAGCCGCCATGTCCTGTCAGCACCTGTGTTAAAATTCCGACGGGTTCTATTTTTCTCACTACACTGAAAGCCTGGAGCGCGTCGGGGAAGAACAATTTGGTAGTCGTCGCCGTGTCCCCTGACTTATACCTCCGGTTCCATTCGTCACGCGTACACAAACGAATTTGTCGCTTGACGAATGATATCGGAACTCGGTCATAGTCAGGTTTCGTTTTCGCTTTAAGGGCTGCGGCCTTTGCTAACTCATCCGCTCTCTCGTTGCCTATCAATCCCGCGTGGGCTTTTATCCAAAACAGTGCTACCTGTTTGTTCTGGTTTGTGCACTGTTTTAGATTGTTACGAGCCTCGGCGGCGAGCGGATGAAGTGAGTGGGAGTTTACAACGGTCTCCAAGGATGACCTTGAATCGCTGTAAATCCCAAAGCTCGTTTCTGGGCGTTTGAGTATTTCCCCAGTTGCTCTACAAATGGCAAGCAATTCCGCCTGGTAAACCGTGCCGTAGGACGGCAGTTTCATCTTGAGGCTCTTGGTTTCGGCGCCATTAGTCCAAAAGGACAATGCCGCCCCTACCTTGCCGTCGATCTTACTGCCGTCCGTGAATATACATACCTGTTGGTTACTGTGTATATCCACTTGGTTTTGGTCAGCCAGGCACACGAATTGCAAGCCTTTTTGTTCCGCTGGGTGGGGAATCTCGCTGAATGCTGTCTTCCGCTCTATCTCTCTGTCCACCAGTATCGCCGGTGGTCTGCCCCTCTTCGCCTCATACAGGGCGGCTGCCTCTTGTATACGGAGGTCGAGGGGGAGCAAACCTGTCAGCACTAGTGCGGAATTGAGAGAGACAGTGCGGTAGGCCTTGCAAAGCTTTTGCGCGAATCCTCTTTGGACAGCATTCAGTTGTTTTTGAACGCCCAGTTTTTTGGTCGCAGACGCCCAAGCGCTTGCGGCGTACATTGTTATCGGCTCTACAACTGCGGTGTAGATGATGCGGATAACCTCAGGATGGAGACCCCAGCTGACCCGGGCCGCCCTTGACAACTGCTTGTACACATTTAATGCCTTCTTACATACATTTGAAGCGTGTGCATTAAATGTCAGCTTGTTGTCAATGGTCAGCCCGAGGATCTTGATTTCCGTGGACATGCCGATGTCAACATCGCCCATCTTCAGAAGTGGAGTGTCAAACTTAAGCTTACGCGTGATGACCATAGCGTTTGTTTTGTGCGGAGCAAACTTTAGCTTATTATTGACACCCCAATTCCGGACATAGGCGAGGGCATCGTTCGCACGTCGCTGGACCTCAAGAGCGGTGTCTCCATCGAACACCAACACCACGTCATCTGCAAAAGCCTGGCAATAGTCGCCACGCTGCTCCAGACCCTTCAGCAGAGGATCGAGGAGGAGGTTCCAAAGGATAGGACCGCCGATCGATCCTTGTACGCATCCTTTGGTCGTGGTCTTGGTAACCTCCTCACCCGCGTAACGCAATTTGATCTTTCTCTGTTCAAGGTAGCTATCGATGACCCTTCTGATGTTAACAGGGCATCCCTCCTGAGCCAGGCGCACCCTTATGGCGGGCCACCAAGCGCTATCGAAAGCCCCCTCTATGTCCAACGATATCATTGTTACCAGCTTTTTCTGGTCTAATTTACCACGAATGTATCCTAGAAGGACATAGAGGGAGTCCTCGGTGCTACGCTGGGGCATAAAGCCATACTGGTGCGCGCTCATTTTCGGAATGGTATGCCATTTCACTCTGCTCATGATCATCTTCTCGAGAATCTTTCCTAGCACTGGCAACAGCCCGATTGGTCTATACGACTTCGGGCTGGTGTAGTCAGTCTTCCCAGGCTTTCTGAGTATCACGACTGTGGCCTCTTTCCAAGCTTCTGGGAAGTGACCTAGTGTTAGGCACTTATTTGCCAATGCTAGGAAAATTTCCGGGTTCTGTGCGATGATCATTTTGCAGATATCCGCTGTCAGTCCATCCCCCCCCGGGGCTTTTTTCGGATTGAAACTGTCCGTAACGATAGTTAGTTCGTCAATGGTAAACAGTGGGTCATGTTGCTCGTCATGTTCCAGACTGTTTACCATTTCGGCCAGTTCCCTGACACGCTGATGTTCTGCGTTGTCAGTATCCTCATTGTCCTCCGGGTAGAACGTGTCCGCCAGCAGAATGGCAGATGCCCTCTGGTCTAGCACTGTGCCTTCCTTGGACAGAGGAAGATCTTCCGTCCTCTTAGTCGTCCTGCCAATTACACGGTATATCCCATCCCACACACTTTCCCTATCCTGTTTTTCGCAGAAGCCCTTCCAGCTAGCGATCTGTGCCTTTTTTGCTTCTTCTTCATAATTTTGCTTTGCTTGCAGGTACTCGGTGACCACCTTCTCTCTGCGGACTGGCGCTGCACAGCGAATCCTGCGTTTTTTCGTAGCGACATCTTTCTTCAGTCTGACGAGTACTTCAGACGACCATGGCAAGGTAAATTTGTTTTTGATTTTAATTTTGGGGATACATGTATTTGATGCTGTTATTAAATTATTTATATATTTATTTACTATTACTTCCAAATCGTTTTTATTATCTATTTTATCTATTTCAATTTTGTTTATTTGGTTTTGTGCCAGCAATTGGCTTAAGTTTGCATTAAATTCAAGCCAATTTGCTTTCCTGCTATTAAAAATTCTCGTTGTTCTGGCTACATCAAGGCCTTTAGATTTTTCTAAATTAATTTTGAAGAAAATGGTATTGTGGTCGGAAGTAGTGACACCTTCGTCGACTTTCCAATCGTCCACGAGGTTGAGCATGTCAACTGTGCAGGCTGTGACGTCCACAAAGCTGGTGTAGCGCGTATCACCTCTGATGGTATCAAAAGTTGGGATATCGCCCACATTGAGCACCTGCAAGTTCACATCTTCTAAGGCTCCAGCCAAATCTTCTCCTCTGCCATCGATGGTCGGGCTTCCCCACCATAAGTTCTTGGCGTTTGCGTCGCCTCCTATTACTAACCTATGGCGGAAAGTTTGTCCTATTTTGTGTATCTGTTGCAAGTACGGCTCGATTGGTGCCGGTTTAGGTTCGAAGTAGTATGAGGCTACTGCAATTTCCCAGGCGCTTGTTCTGATCTTTACCACAACGATATTGTTTGTGGTAAAGTCAGGGCATTGTATCACGTCAAGGTCGTGATCGAATACTGCTATTGCAGCCTTGACGGTGCCGTCACCTTGGTTAGCGCTCTGGAAAATTCGTACACCTCTGTAGCTCCCCATTCTACCTCTACCCCCGACATACGGTTCCTGCAACAGAGCGAAAGCCACCCTCCTATTGTACGCCTCAAGCATTAAGTCCGCCGTGGCCAGTTCTTTACGTTGGAGATTAGCCTGGGCGACGAGGTATGGCTTATCGCTATTTTGGACCTGTGTTAACCTTGGGACCACCTTAGCAGTAGGCTACAGCTGACCTAGCCAGTGTGTCCCACTTCCGCCTTATAGCACATTCGTTGCTAAAGGCGTTGTGGTCTGTCCTGGCCAGCTTAGCATGAACGCAGTTGCAGCACGCAGGTGGCAGGTTTGCCAGCAAGTCCGCGCACTGAGCCTTCATATGGGCGCCTCCACAGTGGCTGCACTTTTCGGTCGTTTCTTTACAGAAACGCCGACTGTGGCCGTAACCGAGACAAAGCGAGCATTGAACGAGTGGCGATTGGTCCGCCACTCGTACTCGCTGCAGGTCAATGTGCACCGTCTCGGCCTCGACCATGCGCTGCCACAGTTTAGGGGAGACCCTCATTACTACGTGGCTGGTGTGCGGGTTCCTCGTCTTCTTCTTATAGGCTATATCCATTCTTTGGTTCTCCTTGGTCAACCCTACGAACAAATTCTTGTTCTGATTCCTTAGTGCCCTCAGCACTTCCTCGTCACTATTGTACTGGAGTACATCTCTGAGGTTCACTAAGGGATCTTTGTTCTTGATCTCTTCCACTTGAAGTTCTGTGGACTTGGTTAACCTAGCCTTAACCTTTTGTCTTTCTTCTTCCGTCCTACATGCTACTATAACTTTCCTGTCTTTCGCCTTCCTTATTCTTTCCACTTCAACTCCTCCTTCCTTTGCCTTTACGGCTTTCCTGATTCTTTCCAATACTTCCTCCCCAGTTTCCGTCTCATCCTTTGCCGTTACCACTACCGAGTGTAGCGCGGTCTGCTCTGCGAAGTGCCTCTTGGGGGGGGCTGCTACTGCACTGGCGTACGTCTTCCTTTCGAGGGTCTGCTTCAGCTCTTCCATTCGTTGGCTGTTCTCCTTCAGAAGCTTCATGTGCTCCTCGATCGTTTTCGCCAGTGCGTGCGTTCCGTCATCCTTCCCCTTTTCCTTTTCCAGGTGGATCTCTTTCTCTGTGCACTTTTCGCATTCGACTTTGTGTCTCTGCACACCAGCTGCGAATCCCTCTTTCGCCAGTTGGTAGAGGCGCTCGACGGCTTCGATAACTCCGTTCTTTATCTCCGTCTTGAGGTTTCTCGAGCTGCTGATGTGCAGTTTCACCTTGGTCAGGCAGCCTCTTGCTTCTGCTAGCTTTTCCGAGCGTTTAGTGCTCTCCGGTTTGGCTAGGCCCCCTGTTGCTTCTGCCGACAGCCTGCGGGCTGCCGGTTTTGGCTTTGGGGGTTCAGCCCCGGAGAGAGCTTGAGGAGGCGTCAGGTTGGGCTTTTTGGGGGCTTGTTTGCCCACAACCTCCCATTCCCCGATACTCTTCCTCACGCCCGATGTCGCTGGTAGGGTTTCGGCTACTCCTCCTTGGGGGTCTGCGTCCATGCTTGACTTGGCTGGTGTTCTAAATCCGAACATGGTTTGGTAGGGCTTCTACGAGCAGGGATGAAATTTAAATTAATTATTTAAAAAGTAAATTTGTAAAAGTTGTAAAAATAAATAAAAAGTATTCAATTATGGCGTTTAATAAAGTACAGTGTAAAATACAGTGGGATGGGCGCAAACTAGTCGGAGTGGCACGAGGTCCCTATTGATATTAATATTACACAAGTAAAATTGTGACTTTATACGCGACACGCAGTCAAGTAGAGTAATCACAGTTAGATTACTCTCTAAAATTAAATTATAAAATAAAATAAAATTATAAAATTAAAAAGTCGTCAAAATAAAACAGGCAATCCGAAAAGTTCGGAAAGTCAAGAGGTCCAGTTGCGTGTAAAGGCGTCAACTGGATACAAAATTAAAATAAATTTACAAATTTAAAACTTACAGCTAATTAAAAACAATTTTTAAAATATATGTAATATATTTTATCGTAACTGCAGTCGACGAAAATTAATAAGTGGACAAAGTGCTACTTGGACGACTGCAGTGTCATAAAACTTAACCTATACACAGTCGCACTTCAAATCAACACGTATAATTTTGTACCCCGGCTCTACCAAGTGGTAGCTCCGTCTGCGACGAACAATTTCCAAAAAAAAGAAAAAAAAAAAAAATTTGAATGTATACTGAATTTCGTCCTAGGTCACCTAGATGCGGAATTAAGTCGTTTCTAGGTCACCTTTTTCAGAGGAGGGGGGAGTTTCAGCGCCTTATCTGGACGGCCTATCAGCTGATGATGATATTTCAAGCTGATGATGATGATTATTATTCAAGCTGATGATGATAATAATTTAGGCTGATGATGATGATTTTTTCTCGAGCTGATGATGATGATGTTTTTCGAGAACCTTCGATGATACGCTAAAGTAGTTGACAAACTACCTGTCGCAATCGAAGGTTCCAGACAGCTCGAGAAACGTCCAGATCTTTCGAGGGCTGGGGGCTGAGGGCTGGGGGCTGAAATTTGAACCTAAAAGCCGGGTGCAAAAAGATGATGCAATTTATTAAATTATTACTAAGCCCGGTTACGTGTTGATTTTTCCAAAAAGTGTCTCAGAATGGGGCCAAAAGTTCCTAAAATCACCAGGTAGGTACTGTCGTCACCGTCCGCAGTCAGCCGCTGCCAGATGGATGCGATTTTAGGCGATTTTTCCAACCAAAGACGTCACTACTTTTTTGAAGCAATGTTTGGTTGGACGCTCTAAAATCGATATTGCGAAAACTGTTGCATAGAAAATGCCGAAAATTTGTACACTTGTTCGTAACGATATGATTAACTGTATAGAGTCCAAAAAGTATATCGTTACAGATCTTGTTTAGAATTTAGATGAATTTAAAGATGAAGTAGAATTTACTAACTTTTGAAGAGCTGAAATCTTCGTGGCGGCTGGTTGGTTTTCGGTGATCGAGGTGTCCCCTGGTAGTGCTCGTCTGCGCTCACGTCGTGCTGGTGTCAGAAAAGTTCCAGGTCCTCTGGATCCTGGAACACGTATACACGTGTATTGGTGGTTTTTGGTATAACTCGGCGAGTTCAACCAGGAATAATCCGGGACTCAGCCAAGTTATAGTGTCCTCCAAGGAGCGTCGTCGTGCAGTATAAAAAATAGAGGTCGTCGCTGATAATCGTGCAGCGTATTTTGTTGAAACTTTTTCGGGAAGCGAAATATCGGGTTTTTCACTGTCAATCAGTGAAAAACAATCCGATTCCGAAACTTTAAGCACTATCACGTGGCGCTGGTGTTGGCGCACACTTTCACTTGTATCACTGCACGATTTGCGTAACTTTACTATTTTTGCCGATTTTTGAGGCGCGGAGCACTTTAAAAGCTTGGCGCTTGCACTGACGGACAGAGTGCGACTCCGGTTAGGTTAGGTTAGGTTAGGTTAGGTTAGGTTAGGTTAGGTTAGGTTAGGTTAGGTTAGGTTAGGTTAGGTTAGGTTTTTTTTTTTTTTTTTTTTTTTTTTTTTTTTTTTTTTTAATACCGGGCGCGAAGGCCCGGCCAGCGTGTCGCGTCTCTGACATGATCAGAGAATTGTGTGCAAATAATTTTTTCAGTAATATCTTTATTTCAAATAATCTTAGTCTAAAAACACACAATTATTATACAAAGGTAAAAATAAAGTCACATCATATAGGTCTAGTAAAAACTATCCTACGTCAATACACATTTATAATCACAGATATGTACATATATCATTTATTCTTATTTATAACCTTACTTGCTACATGAACACAAAATTCGATGAAAACATCTCGGATGTCTTTGTCATTTACAATCTTACAAATATTATTTACAGTTATAAGACATCCTATTTTGTGTTCTGCCTCGTACCTCTCCAAGCCATAGACAGGGCATTCTGACAGGACATGCAATACATTTTCAAGTTTGCCCGGCTCACATATGCAGTCCGGGCTATCTTTACATTTATAATCATTCAAATATGCGGAGAAGCCGCCATGTCCTGTCAGCACCTGAGTTAAAATTCCGACGGGTTCTATCTTTCTTACTATGCTGAAAGCCTGGAGCGCGTCGGGGAAGAACAATTTGGTAGTCGTCGCCGTGTCCCCTGACTTATACCTCCGGTTCCATTCGTCACGCGTACACAAACGAATTTGTCGCTTGACGAATGATATCGGAACTCGGTCATAGTCAGGTTTCGTTTTCGCTTTAAGGGCTGCGGCCTTTGCTAATTCATCCGCTCTCTCGTTGCCTATCAATCCCGCGTGGGCTTTTATCCAAAACAGTGCTACCTGTTTGTTCTGGTTTGTGCACTGTTTTAGATTGTTACGAGCCTCGGCGGCGAGCGGGTGAAGTGAGTGGGAGTTTACAACGGTTTCCAAGGATGACCTTGAATCGCTGTAAATCCCAAAGCTCGTTTCTGGGCGTTTGAGTATTTCCCCAGTTGCTCTACAAATGGCAAGCAATTCCGCCTGGTAAACCGTGCCGTAGGACGGCAGTTTCATCTTGAGGCTCTTGGTTTCGGCGCCATTGGTCCAAAAGGACAATGCCGCCCCTACCTTGCCGTCGATCTTACTGCCGTCCGTGAATATACATACCTGTTGGTTACTGTGTATATCCACTTGGTTTTGGTCAGCCAGGCACACGAATTGCAAGCCTTTTTGTTCCGCTGGGTGGGGAATCTCGCTGAATGCTGTCTTCCGCTCTATCTCTCTGTCCACCAGTATCGCCGGTGGTCTGCCCCTCTTCGCCTCATACAGGGCGGCTGCCTCTTGTATACGGAGGTCGAGGGGGAGCAAACCTGTCAGCACTAGTGCGGAATTGAGAGAGACAGTGCGGTAGGCCTTGCAAAGCTTTTGCGCGAATCCTCTTTGGACAGCATTCAGTTGCTTTTGAACGCCCAGTTTTTTGGTCGCAGACGCCCAAGCGCTTGCGGCATACATTGTTATCGGCTCTACAACTGCGGTGTAGATGATGCGGATAACCTCAGGATGGAGACCCCAGCTGACCCGGGCCGCCCTTGACAACTGCTTGTACACATTTAATGCCTTCTTACATACATTTGAAGCGTGTGCATTAAATGTCAGCTTGTTGTCAATGGTCAGTCCGAGGATCTTGATTTCCGTGGACATGCCGATGTCAACATCGCCCATCTTCAGAAGTGGAGTGTCAAACTTAAGCTTACGCGTGATGACCATAGCGTTCGTTTTGTGCGGAGCAAACTTTAGCTTATTATTGACACCCCAATTCCGGACATAGGCGAGGGCATCGTTCGCACGTCGCTGGACCTCAAGAGCGGTGTCTCCATCGAACACCAACACCACGTCATCTGCAAAAGCCTGGCAATAGTCGCCACGCTGCTCCAGACCCTTCAGCAGAGGATCGAGGAGGAGGTTCCAAAGGATAGGACCGCCGATCGATCCTTGAACGCATCCTTTGGTCGTGGTCTTGGTAACCTCCTCTCCCGCGTAACGCAATTTAATCTTTCTCTGTTCAAGGTAGCTATCGATGACCCTTCTGATGTTAACGGGGCATCCCTCCTGAGCCAGGCGCGCCCTTATGGCGGGCCACCAAGCGCTATCAAAAGCCCCCTCTATGTCCAACGATATCATTGTTACCAGCTTTTTCTGGTCTAACTTTCGACGAATGTATCCTAGAAGGACATAGAGGGAGTCCTCGGTGCTACGCTGGGGCATAAAGCCATACTGGTGCGCGCTCATTTTCGGAATGGTATGCCATTTCACTCTGCTCATGATCATCTTCTCGAGAATCTTTCCTAGCACTGGCAACAGCCCGATTGGTCTATACGACTTCGGGCTGGTGTAGTCAGTCTTCCCAGGCTTTCTGAGTATCACGACTGTGGCCTCTTTCCAAGCTTCTGGGAAGTGACCTAGTGTTAGGCACTTATTTGCCAATGCTAGGAAAATTTCCGGGTTCTGTGCGATGATCATTTTGCAGATATCCGCTGTCAGACCATCCCCCCCCGGGGCTTTTTTCGGATTGAAACTGTCCGTAGCGATAGTTAGTTCGTCAATGGTAAACAGTGGGTCATGTTGCTCGTCATGTTCCAGACTGTTTACCATTTCGGCCAGTTCCCTGACACGCTGATGTTCTGCATTGTCAGTATCCTCATTGTCCTCCGGGTAGAACGTGTCCGCCAGCAGAATGGCAGATGCCCTTTGGTCTAGCACTGTGCCTTCCTTGGACAGAGGAAGATCTTCCGTCCTCTTAGTCGTCCTGCCTATTACACGATATATCCCATCCCACACACTTTCCCTATCCTGTTTTTCGCAGAAGCCCTTCCAACTGGTGATCTGTGCCTTTTTAGCCTCATCTTCATATGTTTGCTTAGCCTGCAGGTACTCGGTGACCACCTTCTCTCTGCGGATTGGCGCTGCACAGCGAATCCTTCGTTTCTTCGTGGCGACATCTTTCTTGAGTCCGACGAGTTCTTCAGACGACCATGGAAATGTGACTAAATTTTTTATTTTAATTTTGGGTATGCTTGCGTTTGATGTAGCTGTTATGTATTCAATATATTTATTTATTATTATTTCTAAATCGATTTTATTATCTATTGTATCTATTGTGTTTTTGTTTATTTTGTTATCTTCTAGCAATTGGCCTAATTTCTCATGAAATTGAGGCCAATTTGCTTTTTTACTATTAAAAATTCGAGTTGATCTGGCTACATCAATGCCTTTAGATTTGTCTATGTTAATTTTGAAAATGATGGTGTTGTGGTCGGAAGTTGTAATCCCCTCGTCGACTCTCCAGTCGTCCACGTAGTCGAGCATATCCACTGTACAGGCTGTAACGTCCACAAAGCTGGTGTAACGCGTATCCCCTCTGATGGTGTCGAATGTTGGGATATCGCCTACGTTAAGCACCTGCAAGCCAATATCCTCCAGGGTTCCGGCCAGGTCTTCACCTCTGCTGTCAACGGTCGGGCTTCCCCACCATAAGTTTTTGGCGTTTGTATCGCCTCCTAATAATAACTTATGGCGGAATTGTTGTCCGATATTAGTTAGCTGCTGCAGGTACGGCTCAATAGGTGTCGGTTTAGGTTCGAAGTAGAATGAGGTCACTACAATTTCCCAGGCACTTGTTCTAATCTTTACCACAACGATGTTATTTGTGGTAAAGTTAGGGCATTGTATCACGTCAAGCTCGCTGTCAAAGACTGCGATTGCCGCTTTGACGGTACCATCACCTTGGTTTGTGCTCTGGAAAATTCTCACACCCCTGTAGTTCCCCATTCTACCTCTACCTCCAACATACGGTTCCTGCAGCAGGGCAAAAGCCACCCTCCTGTTGTATGCCTCAAGCATCAAATCCGCAGTGGCCAGTTCTTTCCGTTGGAGATTTGCTTGGGCGACGAGGTATGGCTTCTTGCAAGTTCGAACGTGTTTTAAGCTTGAGACCACCTTAGCAGTAGGCTACAGCTGACCTAGCCAGTGTATCCCATTTCCGCCTTATAGCACATTCGTTGCTAAAGGCGTTATGGTCCGTCCTGGTTTGCTTAGCATGGACGCAGTTGCAGCATGCAGGTGGCAGGTTTGCCAGCAAGTCCGCGCACTGAGCCTTCATATGGGCGCCTCCACAGTGGCTGCACTTTTCGGTCGTTTCTTTACAGAAACGCCGACTGTGGCCGTAACCGAGACAGAGCGAGCATTGAACGAGTGGCGATTGGTCCGCCACTCGTACTCGCTGCAGGTCAATGTGCACCGTCTCGGCCTCGACCATGCGCTGCCACAGTTTAGGGGAGACCCTCATTACTACGTGGCTGGTGTGCGGGTTCCTCGTCTTCTTTTTATAAGCTATGTCGCATTTTCCACTTTCCTTGGTTAACCCTATGAACAAGTTCTTGTTCTGATTCCTTAGTGCCCTCAGCACTTCCTCGTCACTGTTGTACTGGAGTACATCTCTGAGGATCACTAAGGGATCCTTGTTCTTGATTTCCTCCACCTGTAATTCTGTGGCCTGGGTTAACCTAGCTTTAATTTTCTGCCTTTCTTCTTCGGTCCTGCATGCTACGATCACTTTTCTATCTTTCGCTTTTCTGATTCTTTCTACTTCTACTCCCCCTTCCTTTGCTTTCATAACTTTCCTTATTCTGTCTAGAACGTTCTCCCCAGTTTCTGTCTCGTCCTTTGCCGTTACCACTACCGAGTGTAGCGCGGTCTGCTCTACAAAGTGCCTCTTGGGGGGGGCCGCTACAGCACTGGCGTACGTCTTCTTTTCGAGGGTCTGCTTCAGATCTTCCATTCGTTGGTTGTTGTCCTTCAGAAGCTTTATGTGCTCCTCGATCGTTCTCGCCAATGCTTGCGTTCCGTTTTCCTTCCCCTTCTCCTTTTCCAGCTGAATCTCCTTTTCTATGCACTTTTCCGGTTCTATTTTGTGTCTCTGCACACCAGCTGCGAATCCCTCCTTCGCCAGTTGGTAAAGGCGCTCGACGGCTTCGATAACCCCGTTCTTTATCTCCGTCTTGAGGTTTCTCGAGCTGCTGATGTGCAGTTTCACCTTGGTAAGGCAGCCTCTTGCTTCCGCTAGTTTATCCGAGCGTTTTGTGCTCTCCGGTTTGGTTGAACCCCCTACTGCTTCTGCCGACAGCCTACGGGCTGCCGGTTTTGGCTTTGGGGGTTCAGCCCCGGAAAGAGCTTGAGGAGGCGTCAGGTTGGGTTTTTTGGGGGCTTGTTTGCTCACCACCTCCCATTCCCCGATACTCTTCCTCACGCCCGATGTCGCTGGTAGGGCTTCGGCTACTCCTCCTTGGGGGTCTGCGTCCATGCTTGATTTGGCTGGTGTTCTAAATCCGAACATGGTTTGGTAGGGCTTCTACGAGCAGGGATGAAATTTAAATTAATTATTTATAAAAAGTAGTTTAAAAAGTAAATTTGTAGAAGTTGTAAAAATAAGTATTAAATTATGGCAATTTTAAAATACAGTGGGATGGGCGCAAACTAGTCGGAGTGGCACGAGGTTCCTATTGCTATTATTATACACAAGTAAAATTGTGACTTTATACGCGACACGCAGTCAGGTAGAGTAATCTCAGTTTGATTACTCTTACTTTAAAATTAAATTATAAAATAAAATTATAAAATTAAAAAGTCGTGAAGATAAAACAAGCAATCCGAAAAAGTTCGGAAAGTCAAGAGGTCCAGTTGCGTGTAAAGGCGTCAACTGGACACAAAATTAAAATAAATTTACAAATTTAAAACCTTAAAGCTATAAAGCAATTTTTTAAAATATAAAAATATATTTTATCGTGACTGCAGTCGTTCCAATGGTCGAAAAAGAACGTGGACAAAGCGCCACTTGGACGACTGCAGTGTCATAAAAACTTAACCTATATATCACAGTCGCACTTAAGATCAAGACGTATAATTTTGTACCCCGGCTCTACCAAGTGGTAGCTCCGTCTGCGACGAACAATTTCCAAAAAAAAAAAAAAAAAAAAAAAAAAAAAAAATTTTAATTTATACTAAATTTCGTCCTAGGTCACCTAGATGCGGAGTAAAGTCGTTTCTAGGTCACCTTTGTCAGAGGAGGGGGGAGTTCCAGCGCCTTGAAAGCCCAATAGCAATCTGGACGGCCTATCAGCTGATGATGATAATTCAAGCTGATGATGATGATTATTATCCGAGCTGATGATGATAATAATTCGGGCTGATGATGATGATTATTTCTCGAGCTGATGATGATGATGTTTTTCGAGAACCTTCGATGTAACGCTAAAGTAGTTTACAAAGTACTTGTCGCAATCGAAGGTTCCAGACAGCTCGAGAAACGTCCAGATCTTTCGGGGGCTGGGGGCTGAAATTTGAACCTAAAAGCCGGGTGCAAAAAGATGATGCAATTTATTAAAATATTACTAAGCCCGGTTACGTGTTGATTTTTCCAAAAAGTGTCTCAGAATGGGGCCAAAAGTTCCTAAAATCACCAGGTAGGTACTGTCGTCACCGTCCGCTGTCAGCCGCTGCCGGATGGATGCGATTTTAGGCGATTTTTCCAACCAAAGACGTCACTACTTTTTAGAGGTTATGTTTGGTTGGACGCTCTAAAATCGATAGCTTGGAAACTGTTGCATAGAAAATGCCGAAAATTTGTACACTTGTTGGTAACGATATGTTTAACTGTATAGTGTCCAAAAAGTATATCGTTACAGATCTTGTTTAGAAGTTAAAAGAATTTTAAGATGAAGTTGAATTTACTGACTTTTGAAGAGCTGAAATCTTCGTGGCGGCTGGTTGGTTTTCGGTGATCGAGGTGTCCCCTGGTAGCGCTCGTCTGCACCTACGTCGTGTAGCTGTCAGAAAAGTTCCAGGTCCTCTGGATCCTGGAACACGTATAGACGTGTTTTGGTGTTTTTCGGTATAACTCGGCGAGTTCAACCAGGAATAATCCGGGACTCAGCCAAGTTATAGTGTCCTCTAAGGGGCGTCGAGGTGCAGTGTAAAAAATGTAGGTCGTCGCTGATAATCGTGCAGCGTATTTTGTTGAAACTTTTTCGGGAAGCGAAAAATCGGGTTTTTCACTGTCAATCAGTGAAAAACAATCCGATTTCGAAACTTTTTGCACTATCACGTGGCGCAGGTGTTGGCGCTCACTTTCACTAGTATCACTGCACGATTTGCGAAACTTTACTATTTTTGCCGATTTTTGAGGCGCGGAGCACTTTAAAAGCTTGGCGCTTGCACTGACGGACAGAGTGCGACTCGGTTAGGTTAGGTTAGGTTAGGTTAGGTTAGGTTAGGTTAGGTTAGGTTAGGTTAGGTTAGGTTAGGTTTTTTTTTTTTTTTTTTTTTTTTTTTTTTATTTATCCGGACCCATAGGCCCGGCCTTCGAGCTAGGTGTCCTCTGACGTGATCAGAGACGTTTTTTATCAATATTGTGTTTAATTATCTTAAAAAGTTTTCTTATAGCTACTTATATGTATGTTTCTTTATCTTATTAATATGTATGCTGATTCCACTATATACTATATATAATGTTCAACATCCTTTTATTGCTATTTATTCCTATTGATTACTAAACTTGCTATGATTATACAAAACTTTATAAACTTACTTCTAATACATTTGTTATTCATTATGTTACTTATATTATCAATTTCTATTTTGACTCCAATTTCCTGCTCTAGTTCAAATCTCAGTAAGCCATAGACTGGGCATTCGGTGATTATATGCTCCACAGTTTCGTCTTTGGAGGGCTCGCATATGCATGATGGGCTCTCCTTACACTTGAACCTGTTTAGGTATTCGGAGAACCCACCATGTCCTGTTAACACTTGTGTTACTACGCCTGTTGGTTTGAGTGCTCTGACGATCCTATATGTTGTAACTATGTCGGGGAAAAATAGTTTTGTGACCTGCCCGGTTTTTTCTGTTATGTACCTCCTGTTCCATTCGTCAAGCGTTTCCATGCGGATCTGTCGCTTGACGAATGAGACTGGGCACAGGTCGTAGACAGGTTTTGTTTTTATTTTCAGGGCTGCGACTTTCGCCAACGTGTCCGCTCTCTCGTTACCCTCCATCCCAGCGTGAGCCTTTATCCAGAAGAGTGCTACTTCTTTGCCCTGGTGCTTACTTTCTTTAAGATTATTTCGTATCTCGACCGCTAGAGGATGGAGGGATTCGTGATTCACCACGGTTTCCAGTGACGATCTTGAGTCGCTGATTATACTGAAGCTTGTTTCTTGACGCTGGAGTACGGCCCTTGTGGCGTAGCATATGGCCAGTAATTCTGCCTGGAAGACTGTGCAGTAGGACGACAGCTTTAATTTGAGGTTGCTGGTTTCGGCGCCATTGCTCCAGAGAGACAATGCCGCTCCAACCTTGCCTTCGATTTTGCTGCCGTCCGTGTAGATCTTCACTGCTTGCGTGGCGATATTGTCTACTTGCTGTTGGTCTTCCAAGCATATGAATCTCAGGTCCATATGCTCCGCTGGGTGGGCCGTTTTTATATATGCTATCCTTTGTTCGGTCTCTCTGTCTCCTTGCGCTGACTGAGGTACCCCCTTCCTGGCTTTATACAGGGCGGCTGCCTCCTGTATTCTGAGGTCAAGGGGTAAAACCCCTGCCAGAGCGAGTGCCGAGTTTAGAGAGACTGTTCTATAGGATTTGCACAATTTTTGCGCAAACCCTCTTTGGACCACATTTAATTGCTTCCGCACTCCAAGCTTTCTGGTTGCTGGTGCCCATGCGCTCGCTGCGTACATTATTACCGGTTCGACTACTGCTGTGTATATGGCTCTGATTATTTCCGGGTGTAGTCCCCAGCTGATCCTGGCGGCTTTTGACAGTTGCTTATATATATTCAAAGCCTTTCTGCATACGTATGTAGAGTGGCTATTGAAAGTCAGCTTGTTGTCTACGATGAGCCCCAGGATCTTAATTTCTGGCGACATTGCAATGCTGACCCCGCCCATGCTCAGCTGCGGGGTGTCAAATTTAAGCCTCCGCGTTATTAGCATTGCGTTGGTTTTATGCGGTGCAAATTTGAGCTTATTTCTGACACCCCACTGGTGAACATAGGCGAGGGCATCATTCGCTTGTCGTTGGACTTCCAATGCGGTGTCGCCGTCAAAAACCAGAACCACGTCATCGGCAAATGCTTGGCAGTAGTCTCCCCGATTTCCTAATGCGTGCAACAGGGGGTCGAGTAACAGGTTCCAAAGAATCGGACCCCCTATTGAACCTTGTACGCAGCCCTTCGTAGTCTCCCTGACTACTTCTTCCCCGGCGTATCTCACTCTGACCCTTCTGTGTTGCAGGTAGCTGTCCATTACCCTTCTTATATTTATAGGGCATCCTTCCTCAGCCAGTCTGACCTTTATTGCTGGCCACCAAGCGCTGTCGAAGGCTCCCTCTATGTCCAACGATATCATCGCAATTAGCTTCTTTTCTGCTAATTTTCTGCGGATATATTCTATCAGATCATAGAGGGAGTCCTCGGTGCCTTTTTGGGGCATAAAGCCATACTGGCGAGTACTTATCCTAGGTGTTATGTGCCATTTCAGTCTACCTACAATAAGTTTTTCCAGTATCTTTCCCATCACCGGCAAAAGTCCGATAGGTCTGTAAGACTTCGGCTCTTGGTAGCTCTCCTTCCCAGGTTTCCTAAGGATGACCACCGTAGCCTCCTTCCAGAACTTTGGAAAGTAGCCTTTTTCAAGGCACTTGTTTGCCAATGATAGGAAAGTACTTGGGTCTTGAGTTATTGCCATCTGGCAAATGTCCGCAGTGAGACCGTCTGACCCCGGGGCTTTTTTCGGATTAAAGCTTGCTGTTGCGATTTTTAGCTCTTCAGCGGTAAAAGGTGGGTCATGATTTTCATTATGACCCAGTTCGTTTACTTGCATAGCCATCTTTCTTGTACGCTTATGCTCTGCGTTGTCCTCTTCCTCGGCATCCCCGGGGTAGAAGGTCTCTGCTAACAAGATCGCCGACTCTCTTTCATTCAGCACCCTTCCGTTTGCCATTAGGAGCACATCTTCCTGCCTATTCTCCGTTCTTCCAATGACCCGGTAGATCCCTTCCCAAAGGCCTTCACGATCCTGTTTTCCACAGAAGTCTTTCCAGCTTTCCGTCTGGGCTTTTTGGGCCTCCAATTCATAATCCGCTTTACATTTCAGGTACTCTGCTACGACTTTCTCTCGCCGGACCAGCGCTGCGCATCGGATCCTGCGCTTTCTGGTGGTGACTGCTTGCTTCATCTCTTCGAGCTTCTGGGACCACCACGGAATGGTAAGTATGTTTTCTTTATTCTTTTTTGGTATGCTATGTATGCTCGCTTGTGTTACTATTTCAGTGAATTTATTAACTGCTATTTCTATTTCTTCTTTGTTTTCTATTTCTTCTATTGCCTCATTTGTAAAATTTTGTTCATGCTGTAATTGGTTCAATTTCTCACGAAATTGTTCCCAATTAGCTTTTTTTGAATTAAAGATTCTTGTTGTTCTGATAATTTTGATCCCTTTGGATTTTTGAAGTCTTATGTTAAACATTATTCCGTTGTGGTCCGAGCTCGTAAGATTTTCCTCAACTCTCCAGTCTTCCACCAGATCTAGCACCTCCTCCGCGCAGGCTGTTACGTCTATATGGCTATGGTATCTTTTTCCACCTCTGACTGTGTCGAAAGTCGGCAGGTCCCCGGAATTTAATACTTGGAGTCCCAATTCCTCCAAAACTCCTGTCATCTCTTCGCCTCGGCGATCCACCTTTGTGCTTCCCCACCACGTACTGCTGGCATTTGCGTCTCCTCCTATGAGTAGTCGTTTTTGTCCTACTTCTGCACTTATTTTTGTCAGTGTCTCCAGGTACGGCTCTATGGGCTGATCCGGCTCGAAGTAGTAGGAGACCAGCGTGATCCTCCAGGCACTTGTTCGGATTCCCACCACGACAATATTGTTTGTGGTGAGTTGCGGGTACTGGATAACGTCCAGGTTTGGGTCGAAGACTGCTATTGCTGCCTTTACCGTCCCATCTCCTACTTTAGTGCACTGGAAGACCCTTACGCCCTGGTGACTCCTCATACTTCTTTCCCTGCCCACATATGGCTCTTGGAGAAGCGCTGCAGCCAACTTTTGGTTTTTTGCTTCAATAAAAAGCTCGTTTGTTGCAAGCTTCCTCCTTTGGAGGTTAGCTTGCACAAACTTGTAGGCCACATTAGCAATATGCAACGGTCGATCGGGCGAGTGCCTCCCACTTGCGCCTCACTGGACATTCCGAGCTGAAGGCGTTATGGTCGATTCTGCCCATTTTTGCCTTAATACAATTTGTACAACTAGGAGGCGTCTCGGAAAGCCAATCAGCGCAATCGGTCTTTAGATGTTGCCCTCCACAGTGGCTGCACACATCGATTGCATCGCGACAGAATCTCTTCCCGTGTCCATACCCCAGACAGCGTGAACACTGTATTAAGGGGGACTGGTCGGCGACTCTGACCCTTTGCATGTCGATGTGGACAGTCCCTGCGCTGGTAAGCCGATGCCATATCATTGGCGAGACCTTTGCTACTACGTGGGCTGTAAGTGGATTTCGAGCTCTACGCCGAAATCGGACTTCAATGCGATCTTCGCTGCTGCTCACATTGCTTAGAAGATGTTTGTTCTGCGTCCTGATGGCTTTAACTATGTCTTCGTCTGTATTGCTTTGGAGGACGCCGAGTAATATAATAAGTGGATCCTTGTTTTTTATTTCTTCAACATTAAGCTGACCTCCTCTTTCCTTTATCCTTTCCTTCACTTTTGCTATTTCCTCTTTGCTACCACATCCCACAATTACCTTTCTATCCTTTGCCTTCCTTATTCTATCTATATTTATTCCTCCATCTTTAGCATTGACTGCCTTTCTTATTCTATCCAGTACATCTTCTCCTGTTTCCGTATCATTCTTGGAGGTGACAACTACCGAGTGTAGTGCTGTTGGCTGTGATGGCTTCTTTGCACCACCGCCCGCGAGCACCCCCGCGTATGTTGTTGTCTCCTTCAAGGCTTTCTGGTGGCTTCCTATGCTTTCCCTAAGTTCCTGCATTCTATCGTTGTTATCCTTTATCAATCTTCCATGCTCCTCCAGCTTCTTGCACAGTTCTTCGTGTTCAGGTATGAGCCGAGGTTGAATAGGCGAAGTGATAGACTCCTCCGATACTTTCCCCGATCCACTCCCCAAACCCTCCTTTTTTCCGCATCTTGTTTTTATTTCGGCTTCCGCTTCCTTTACCAATTGAAAAAGCCTATCCAGTGAGGCGATTACTCCCTCCTTGATTTCCGTTTTTGTATTCCTGGAGCTGCTGAGGTGGAGTTTTGCCTTATTCAGGCATGCCCTTGCCTCAGCAACTCTAGGAATAGGAGTCGTCATTGGCGGCGAGCTCGTCCGCTGGGCCGCTGGGTTAGGTTTTTGCTTCTGGGATGCCGCCGAAATAACTGTGACAGTCTCGGGCTGCGGGCTTCCCGAAGCATCATGTGATAGGCGTCGGGATTGTTCCTGGTTTTCTAGCGGGACCACTGTGGCCTGCCTTGGCTTTGGTGCATTTGGTGGTGAACCCTGTGCATTGCCCGTAGACGGGCGTTTATCTTGCTCTTTACCAAGTTGTTGGCTCGTGGTTTGTGGTTTTTCCTTCAGAGGATCCACCTTAAGTCCGATTTTAGGCCGGTTTTTGGCCGTTGTCAGTGTTTTTGGGGCCATTTGAGTCTGTGGGTGTAAACGTGAGTCCACTTCTGTGTATCCCGCTTCCCATTCTCCTATACTGCGTCTCACTTTTGAGGTCGCTGTCTTTTCCGTTTCTTTTGGTGATGGTCCTGCCACTCTTGTCTGGTCTGGGGATCTGTCCGGGTCATTTCCTTCATTCTTTTTCGTCTTTTTTGCTGGCGTTCGCATTCCAAACATTATGCTAATATAAGGACACCTTAGTCTCGTGGAGCGTCAAATGTACGTAACGTCAATAGGGACGCGTCAAAATTAAGTTAACAAATAAGTCAATTCCTAAAATGAAATAATAAAAAATATTAAAATAAACGTAACTCTACTATTATCTACCTTAGAAACGAGTCAAGTACCGTCCCGTGTTCAGTAATTTGCACTCTACAGAATGTAGATTAAAATTGAAAATATTAAAATCTTGAGTACTTAAGTGTACACTCCTATGGAAATCTTCAATTTTTAACTGTCACCAGTACAGGGTGGGACGGGTGGGCAAATTTTTTGTCGAATTTGGGCGTTTTCGGGGTGGCGATCGACGCGCGCCCGCGCAGCGACCCTCGCTGTGCAATTGAAATTGTCCTGAGACTAAAAATGGAATTTAAATAAATTTTTGAAGTTTAAAAATGCAAATTTGGAAAGTTTTTGGGTGTTATCTAAGAAATTTGTTCTAATGTGTGCTTTTCTGTTGCAGGGCGTTCGAGAGCTCGCGATGGCGCTTCCGAATTGGTAACGCACGTCGCGGTCGGGGCACTACAGTCTACAATAAACGTACTTAAGTTCTACCAAAATCGACAATGTATGGAGAAATTCGATGCCTTACATCGACTTTTTACGGAATGATGAAAAATTTTTTGTCGAATTTGGGCGTTTTCGGGGTGGCGATCGACGCGCGCCCGCGCAGCGACCCTCGCTGTGCAATTGAAATTGTCCTGAGACTAAAAATGGAATTTAAATAAATTTTTGAAGTTTAAAAATGCAAATTTGGAAAGTTTTTGGGTGTTATCTAAGAAATTTGTTCTAATGTGTGCTTTTCTGTTGCAGGGCGTTCGAGAGCTCGCGATGGCGCTTCCGAATTGGTAACGCACGTCGCGGTCGGGGCACTACAGTCTACAATAAACGTACTTAAGTTCTACCAAAATCGACAATGTATGGAGAAATTCGATGCCTTACATCGACTTTTTACGGAATGATGAAAAATTTTTTGTCGAATTTGGGCGTTTTCGGGGTGGCGATCGACGCGCGCCCGCGCAGCGACCCTCGCTGTGCAATTGAAATTGTCCTGAGACTAAAAATGGAATTTAAATAAATTTTTGAAGTTTAAAAATGCAAATTTGGAAAGTTTTTGGGTGTTATCTAAGAAATTTGTTCTAATGTGTGCTTTTCTGTTGCAGGGCGTTCGAGAGCTCGCGATGGCGCTTCCGAATTGGTAACGCACGTCGCGGTCGGGGCACTACAGTCTACAATAAACGTACTTAAGTTCTACCAAAATCGACAATGTATGGAGAAATTCGATGCCTTACATCGACTTTTTACGGAATGATGAAAAATTTTTTGTCGAATTTGGGCGTTTTCGGGGTGGCGATCGACGCGCGCCCGCGCAGCGACCCTCGCTGTGCAATTGAAATTGTCCTGAGACTAAAAATGGAATTTAAATAAATTTTTGAAGTTTAAAAATGCAAATTTGGAAAGTTTTTGGGTGTTATCTAAGAAATTTGTTCTAATGTGTGCTTTTCTGTTGCAGGGCGTTCGAGAGCTCGCGATGGCGCTTCCGAATTGGTAACGCACGTCGCGGTCGGGGCACTACAGTCTACAATAAACGTACTTAAGTTCTACCAAAATCGACAATGTATGGAGAAATTCGATGCCTTACATCGACTTTTTACGGAATGATGAAAAATTTTTTGTCGAATTTGGGCGTTTTCGGGGTGGCGATCGACGCGCGCCCGCGCAGCGACCCTCGCTGTGCAATTGAAATTGTCCTGAGACTAAAAATGGAATTTAAATAAATTTTTGAAGTTTAAAAATGCAAATTTGGAAAGTTTTTGGGTGTTATCTAAGAAATTTGTTCTAATGTGTGCTTTTCTGTTGCAGGGCGTTCGAGAGCTCGCGATGGCGCTTCCGAATTGGTAACGCACGTCGCGGTCGGGGCACTACAGTCTACAATAAACGTACTTAAGTTCTACCAAAATCGACAATGTATGGAGAAATTCGATGCCTTACATCGACTTTTTACGGAATGATGAAAAATTTTTTGTCGAATTTGGGCGTTTTCGGGGTGGCGATCGACGCGCGCCCGCGCAGCGACCCTCGCTGTGCAATTGAAATTGTCCTGAGACTAAAAATGGAATTTAAATAAATTTTTGAAGTTTAAAAATGCAAATTTGGAAAGTTTTTGGGTGTTATCTAAGAAATTTGTTCTAATGTGTGCTTTTCTGTTGCAGGGCGTTCGAGAGCTCGCGATGGCGCTTCCGAATTGGTAACGCACGTCGCGGTCGGGGCACTACAGTCTACAATAAACGTACTTAAGTTCTACCAAAATCGACAATGTATGGAGAAATTCGATGCCTTACATCGACTTTTTACGGAATGATGAAAAATTTTTTGTCGAATTTGGGCGTTTTCGGGGTGGCGATCGACGCGCGCCCGCGCAGCGACCCTCGCTGTGCAATTGAAATTGTCCTGAGACTAAAAATGGAATTTAAATAAATTTTTGAAGTTTAAAAATGCAAATTTGGAAAGTTTTTGGGTGTTATCTAAGAAATTTGTTCTAATGTGTGCTTTTCTGTTGCAGGGCGTTCGAGAGCTCGCGATGGCGCTTCCGAATTGGTAACGCACGTCGCGGTCGGGGCACTACAGTCTACAATAAACGTACTTAAGTTCTACCAAAATCGACAATGTATGGAGAAATTCGATGCCTTACATCGACTTTTTACGGAATGATGAAAAATTTTTTGTCGAATTTGGGCGTTTTCGGGGTGGCGATCGACGCGCGCCCGCGCAGCGACCCTCGCTGTGCAATTGAAATTGTCCTGAGACTAAAAATGGAATTTAAATAAATTTTTGAAGTTTAAAAATGCAAATTTGGAAAGTTTTTGGGTGTTATCTAAGAAATTTGTTCTAATGTGTGCTTTTCTGTTGCAGGGCGTTCGAGAGCTCGCGATGGCGCTTCCGAATTGGTAACGCACGTCGCGGTCGGGGCACTACAGTCTACAATAAACGTACTTAAGTTCTACCAAAATCGACAATGTATGGAGAAATTCGATGCCTTACATCGACTTTTTACGGAATGATGAAAAATTTTTTGTCGAATTTGGGCGTTTTCGGGGTGGCGATCGACGCGCGCCCGCGCAGCGACCCTCGCTGTGCAATTGAAATTGTCCTGAGACTAAAAATGGAATTTAAATAAATTTTTGAAGTTTAAAAATGCAAATTTGGAAAGTTTTTGGGTGTTATCTAAGAAATTTGTTCTAATGTGTGCTTTTCTGTTGCAGGGCGTTCGAGAGCTCGCGATGGCGCTTCCGAATTGGTAACGCACGTCGCGGTCGGGGCACTACAGTCTACAATAAACGTACTTAAGTTCTACCAAAATCGACAATGTATGGAGAAATTCGATGCCTTACATCGACTTTTTACGGAATGATGAAAAATTTTTTGTCGAATTTGGGCGTTTTCGGGGTGGCGATCGACGCGCGCCCGCGCAGCGACCCTCGCTGTGCAATTGAAATTGTCCTGAGACTAAAAATGGAATTTAAATAAATTTTTGAAGTTTAAAAATGCAAATTTGGAAAGTTTTTGGGTGTTATCTAAGAAATTTGTTCTAATGTGTGCTTTTCTGTTGCAGGGCGTTCGAGAGCTCGCGATGGCGCTTCCGAATTGGTAACGCACGTCGCGGTCGGGGCACTACAGTCTACAATAAACGTACTTAAGTTCTACCAAAATCGACAATGTATGGAGAAATTCGATGCCTTACATCGACTTTTTACGGAATGATGAAAAATTTTTTGTCGAATTTGGGCGTTTTCGGGGTGGCGATCGACGCGCGCCCGCGCAGCGACCCTCGCTGTGCAATTGAAATTGTCCTGAGACTAAAAATGGAATTTAAATAAATTTTTGAAGTTTAAAAATGCAAATTTGGAAAGTTTTTGGGTGTTATCTAAGAAATTTGTTCTAATGTGTGCTTTTCTGTTGCAGGGCGTTCGAGAGCTCGCGATGGCGCTTCCGAATTGGTAACGCACGTCGCGGTCGGGGCACTACAGTCTACAATAAACGTACTTAAGTTCTACCAAAATCGACAATGTATGGAGAAATTCGATGCCTTACATCGACTTTTTACGGAATGATGAAAAATTTTTTGTCGAATTTGGGCGTTTTCGGGGTGGCGATCGACGCGCGCCCGCGCAGCGACCCTCGCTGTGCAATTGAAATTGTCCTGAGACTAAAAATGGAATTTAAATAAATTTTTGAAGTTTAAAAATGCAAATTTGGAAAGTTTTTGGGTGTTATCTAAGAAATTTGTTCTAATGTGTGCTTTTCTGTTGCAGGGCGTTCGAGAGCTCGCGATGGCGCTTCCGAATTGGTAACGCACGTCGCGGTCGGGGCACTACAGTCTACAATAAACGTACTTAAGTTCTACCAAAATCGACAATGTATGGAGAAATTCGATGCCTTACATCGACTTTTTACGGAATGATGAAAAATTTTTTGTCGAATTTGGGCGTTTTCGGGGTGGCGATCGACGCGCGCCCGCGCAGCGACCCTCGCTGTGCAATTGAAATTGTCCTGAGACTAAAAATGGAATTTAAATAAATTTTTGAAGTTTAAAAATGCAAATTTGGAAAGTTTTTGGGTGTTATCTAAGAAATTTGTTCTAATGTGTGCTTTTCTGTTGCAGGGCGTTCGAGAGCTCGCGATGGCGCTTCCGAATTGGTAACGCACGTCGCGGTCGGGGCACTACAGTCTACAATAAACGTACTTAAGTTCTACCAAAATCGACAATGTATGGAGAAATTCGATGCCTTACATCGACTTTTTACGGAATGATGAAAAATTTTTTGTCGAATTTGGGCGTTTTCGGGGTGGCGATCGACGCGCGCCCGCGCAGCGACCCTCGCTGTGCAATTGAAATTGTCCTGAGACTAAAAATGGAATTTAAATAAATTTTTGAAGTTTAAAAATGCAAATTTGGAAAGTTTTTGGGTGTTATCTAAGAAATTTGTTCTAATGTGTGCTTTTCTGTTGCAGGGCGTTCGAGAGCTCGCGATGGCGCTTCCGAATTGGTAACGCACGTCGCGGTCGGGGCACTACAGTCTACAATAAACGTACTTAAGTTCTACCAAAATCGACAATGTATGGAGAAATTCGATGCCTTACATCGACTTTTTACGGAATGATGAAAAATTTTTTGTCGAATTTGGGCGTTTTCGGGGTGGCGATCGACGCGCGCCCGCGCAGCGACCCTCGCTGTGCAATTGAAATTGTCCTGAGACTAAAAATGGAATTTAAATAAATTTTTGAAGTTTAAAAATGCAAATTTGGAAAGTTTTTGGGTGTTATCTAAGAAATTTGTTCTAATGTGTGCTTTTCTGTTGCAGGGCGTTCGAGAGCTCGCGATGGCGCTTCCGAATTGGTAACGCACGTCGCGGTCGGGGCACTACAGTCTACAATAAACGTACTTAAGTTCTACCAAAATCGACAATGTATGGAGAAATTCGATGCCTTACATCGACTTTTTACGGAATGATGAAAAATTTTTTGTCGAATTTGGGCGTTTTCGGGGTGGCGATCGACGCGCGCCCGCGCAGCGACCCTCGCTGTGCAATTGAAATTGTCCTGAGACTAAAAATGGAATTTAAATAAATTTTTGAAGTTTAAAAATGCAAATTTGGAAAGTTTTTGGGTGTTATCTAAGAAATTTGTTCTAATGTGTGCTTTTCTGTTGCAGGGCGTTCGAGAGCTCGCGATGGCGCTTCCGAATTGGTAACGCACGTCGCGGTCGGGGCACTACAGTCTACAATAAACGTACTTAAGTTCTACCAAAATCGACAATGTATGGAGAAATTCGATGCCTTACATCGACTTTTTACGGAATGATGAAAAATTTTTTGTCGAATTTGGGCGTTTTCGGGGTGGCGATCGACGCGCGCCCGCGCAGCGACCCTCGCTGTGCAATTGAAATTGTCCTGAGACTAAAAATGGAATTTAAATAAATTTTTGAAGTTTAAAAATGCAAATTTGGAAAGTTTTTGGGTGTTATCTAAGAAATTTGTTCTAATGTGTGCTTTTCTGTTGCAGGGCGTTCGAGAGCTCGCGATGGCGCTTCCGAATTGGTAACGCACGTCGCGGTCGGGGCACTACAGTCTACAATAAACGTACTTAAGTTCTACCAAAATCGACAATGTATGGAGAAATTCGATGCCTTACATCGACTTTTTACGGAATGATGAAAAATTTTTTGTCGAATTTGGGCGTTTTCGGGGTGGCGATCGACGCGCGCCCGCGCAGCGACCCTCGCTGTGCAATTGAAATTGTCCTGAGACTAAAAATGGAATTTAAATAAATTTTTGAAGTTTAAAAATGCAAATTTGGAAAGTTTTTGGGTGTTATCTAAGAAATTTGTTCTAATGTGTGCTTTTCTGTTGCAGGGCGTTCGAGAGCTCGCGATGGCGCTTCCGAATTGGTAACGCACGTCGCGGTCGGGGCACTACAGTCTACAATAAACGTACTTAAGTTCTACCAAAATCGACAATGTATGGAGAAATTCGATGCCTTACATCGACTTTTTACGGAATGATGAAAAATTTTTTGTCGAATTTGGGCGTTTTCGGGGTGGCGATCGACGCGCGCCCGCGCAGCGACCCTCGCTGTGCAATTGAAATTGTCCTGAGACTAAAAATGGAATTTAAATAAATTTTTGAAGTTTAAAAATGCAAATTTGGAAAGTTTTTGGGTGTTATCTAAGAAATTTGTTCTAATGTGTGCTTTTCTGTTGCAGGGCGTTCGAGAGCTCGCGATGGCGCTTCCGAATTGGTAACGCACGTCGCGGTCGGGGCACTACAGTCTACAATAAACGTACTTAAGTTCTACCAAAATCGACAATGTATGGAGAAATTCGATGCCTTACATCGACTTTTTACGGAATGATGAAAAATTTTTTGTCGAATTTGGGCGTTTTCGGGGTGGCGATCGACGCGCGCCCGCGCAGCGACCCTCGCTGTGCAATTGAAATTGTCCTGAGACTAAAAATGGAATTTAAATAAATTTTTGAAGTTTAAAAATGCAAATTTGGAAAGTTTTTGGGTGTTATCTAAGAAATTTGTTCTAATGTGTGCTTTTCTGTTGCAGGGCGTTCGAGAGCTCGCGATGGCGCTTCCGAATTGGTAACGCACGTCGCGGTCGGGGCACTACAGTCTACAATAAACGTACTTAAGTTCTACCAAAATCGACAATGTATGGAGAAATTCGATGCCTTACATCGACTTTTTACGGAATGATGAAAAATTTTTTGTCGAATTTGGGCGTTTTCGGGGTGGCGATCGACGCGCGCCCGCGCAGCGACCCTCGCTGTGCAATTGAAATTGTCCTGAGACTAAAAATGGAATTTAAATAAATTTTTGAAGTTTAAAAATGCAAATTTGGAAAGTTTTTGGGTGTTATCTAAGAAATTTGTTCTAATGTGTGCTTTTCTGTTGCAGGGCGTTCGAGAGCTCGCGATGGCGCTTCCGAATTGGTAACGCACGTCGCGGTCGGGGCACTACAGTCTACAATAAACGTACTTAAGTTCTACCAAAATCGACAATGTATGGAGAAATTCGATGCCTTACATCGACTTTTTACGGAATGATGAAAAATTTTTTGTCGAATTTGGGCGTTTTCGGGGTGGCGATCGACGCGCGCCCGCGCAGCGACCCTCGCTGTGCAATTGAAATTGTCCTGAGACTAAAAATGGAATTTAAATAAATTTTTGAAGTTTAAAAATGCAAATTTGGAAAGTTTTTGGGTGTTATCTAAGAAATTTGTTCTAATGTGTGCTTTTCTGTTGCAGGGCGTTCGAGAGCTCGCGATGGCGCTTCCGAATTGGTAACGCACGTCGCGGTCGGGGCACTACAGTCTACAATAAACGTACTTAAGTTCTACCAAAATCGACAATGTATGGAGAAATTCGATGCCTTACATCGACTTTTTACGGAATGATGAAAAATTTTTTGTCGAATTTGGGCGTTTTCGGGGTGGCGATCGACGCGCGCCCGCGCAGCGACCCTCGCTGTGCAATTGAAATTGTCCTGAGACTAAAAATGGAATTTAAATAAATTTTTGAAGTTTAAAAATGCAAATTTGGAAAGTTTTTGGGTGTTATCTAAGAAATTTGTTCTAATGTGTGCTTTTCTGTTGCAGGGCGTTCGAGAGCTCGCGATGGCGCTTCCGAATTGGTAACGCACGTCGCGGTCGGGGCACTACAGTCTACAATAAACGTACTTAAGTTCTACCAAAATCGACAATGTATGGAGAAATTCGATGCCTTACATCGACTTTTTACGGAATGATGAAAAATTTTTTGTCGAATTTGGGCGTTTTCGGGGTGGCGATCGACGCGCGCCCGCGCAGCGACCCTCGCTGTGCAATTGAAATTGTCCTGAGACTAAAAATGGAATTTAAATAAATTTTTGAAGTTTAAAAATGCAAATTTGGAAAGTTTTTGGGTGTTATCTAAGAAATTTGTTCTAATGTGTGCTTTTCTGTTGCAGGGCGTTCGAGAGCTCGCGATGGCGCTTCCGAATTGGTAACGCACGTCGCGGTCGGGGCACTACAGTCTACAATAAACGTACTTAAGTTCTACCAAAATCGACAATGTATGGAGAAATTCGATGCCTTACATCGACTTTTTACGGAATGATGAAAAATTTTTTGTCGAATTTGGGCGTTTTCGGGGTGGCGATCGACGCGCGCCCGCGCAGCGACCCTCGCTGTGCAATTGAAATTGTCCTGAGACTAAAAATGGAATTTAAATAAATTTTTGAAGTTTAAAAATGCAAATTTGGAAAGTTTTTGGGTGTTATCTAAGAAATTTGTTCTAATGTGTGCTTTTCTGTTGCAGGGCGTTCGAGAGCTCGCGATGGCGCTTCCGAATTGGTAACGCACGTCGCGGTCGGGGCACTACAGTCTACAATAAACGTACTTAAGTTCTACCAAAATCGACAATGTATGGAGAAATTCGATGCCTTACATCGACTTTTTACGGAATGATGAAAAATTTTTTGTCGAATTTGGGCGTTTTCGGGGTGGCGATCGACGCGCGCCCGCGCAGCGACCCTCGCTGTGCAATTGAAATTGTCCTGAGACTAAAAATGGAATTTAAATAAATTTTTGAAGTTTAAAAATGCAAATTTGGAAAGTTTTTGGGTGTTATCTAAGAAATTTGTTCTAATGTGTGCTTTTCTGTTGCAGGGCGTTCGAGAGCTCGCGATGGCGCTTCCGAATTGGTAACGCACGTCGCGGTCGGGGCACTACAGTCTACAATAAACGTACTTAAGTTCTACCAAAATCGACAATGTATGGAGAAATTCGATGCCTTACATCGACTTTTTACGGAATGATGAAAAATTTTTTGTCGAATTTGGGCGTTTTCGGGGTGGCGATCGACGCGCGCCCGCGCAGCGACCCTCGCTGTGCAATTGAAATTGTCCTGAGACTAAAAATGGAATTTAAATAAATTTTTGAAGTTTAAAAATGCAAATTTGGAAAGTTTTTGGGTGTTATCTAAGAAATTTGTTCTAATGTGTGCTTTTCTGTTGCAGGGCGTTCGAGAGCTCGCGATGGCGCTTCCGAATTGGTAACGCACGTCGCGGTCGGGGCACTACAGTCTACAATAAACGTACTTAAGTTCTACCAAAATCGACAATGTATGGAGAAATTCGATGCCTTACATCGACTTTTTACGGAATGATGAAAAATTTTTTGTCGAATTTGGGCGTTTTCGGGGTGGCGATCGACGCGCGCCCGCGCAGCGACCCTCGCTGTGCAATTGAAATTGTCCTGAGACTAAAAATGGAATTTAAATAAATTTTTGAAGTTTAAAAATGCAAATTTGGAAAGTTTTTGGGTGTTATCTAAGAAATTTGTTCTAATGTGTGCTTTTCTGTTGCAGGGCGTTCGAGAGCTCGCGATGGCGCTTCCGAATTGGTAACGCACGTCGCGGTCGGGGCACTACAGTCTACAATAAACGTACTTAAGTTCTACCAAAATCGACAATGTATGGAGAAATTCGATGCCTTACATCGACTTTTTACGGAATGATGAAAAATTTTTTGTCGAATTTGGGCGTTTTCGGGGTGGCGATCGACGCGCGCCCGCGCAGCGACCCTCGCTGTGCAATTGAAATTGTCCTGAGACTAAAAATGGAATTTAAATAAATTTTTGAAGTTTAAAAATGCAAATTTGGAAAGTTTTTGGGTGTTATCTAAGAAATTTGTTCTAATGTGTGCTTTTCTGTTGCAGGGCGTTCGAGAGCTCGCGATGGCGCTTCCGAATTGGTAACGCACGTCGCGGTCGGGGCACTACAGTCTACAATAAACGTACTTAAGTTCTACCAAAATCGACAATGTATGGAGAAATTCGATGCCTTACATCGACTTTTTACGGAATGATGAAAAATTTTTTGTCGAATTTGGGCGTTTTCGGGGTGGCGATCGACGCGCGCCCGCGCAGCGACCCTCGCTGTGCAATTGAAATTGTCCTGAGACTAAAAATGGAATTTAAATAAATTTTTGAAGTTTAAAAATGCAAATTTGGAAAGTTTTTGGGTGTTATCTAAGAAATTTGTTCTAATGTGTGCTTTTCTGTTGCAGGGCGTTCGAGAGCTCGCGATGGCGCTTCCGAATTGGTAACGCACGTCGCGGTCGGGGCACTACAGTCTACAATAAACGTACTTAAGTTCTACCAAAATCGACAATGTATGGAGAAATTCGATGCCTTACATCGACTTTTTACGGAATGATGAAAAATTTTTTGTCGAATTTGGGCGTTTTCGGGGTGGCGATCGACGCGCGCCCGCGCAGCGACCCTCGCTGTGCAATTGAAATTGTCCTGAGACTAAAAATGGAATTTAAATAAATTTTTGAAGTTTAAAAATGCAAATTTGGAAAGTTTTTGGGTGTTATCTAAGAAATTTGTTCTAATGTGTGCTTTTCTGTTGCAGGGCGTTCGAGAGCTCGCGATGGCGCTTCCGAATTGGTAACGCACGTCGCGGTCGGGGCACTACAGTCTACAATAAACGTACTTAAGTTCTACCAAAATCGACAATGTATGGAGAAATTCGATGCCTTACATCGACTTTTTACGGAATGATGAAAAATTTTTTGTCGAATTTGGGCGTTTTCGGGGTGGCGATCGACGCGCGCCCGCGCAGCGACCCTCGCTGTGCAATTGAAATTGTCCTGAGACTAAAAATGGAATTTAAATAAATTTTTGAAGTTTAAAAATGCAAATTTGGAAAGTTTTTGGGTGTTATCTAAGAAATTTGTTCTAATGTGTGCTTTTCTGTTGCAGGGCGTTCGAGAGCTCGCGATGGCGCTTCCGAATTGGTAACGCACGTCGCGGTCGGGGCACTACAGTCTACAATAAACGTACTTAAGTTCTACCAAAATCGACAATGTATGGAGAAATTCGATGCCTTACATCGACTTTTTACGGAATGATGAAAAATTTTTTGTCGAATTTGGGCGTTTTCGGGGTGGCGATCGACGCGCGCCCGCGCAGCGACCCTCGCTGTGCAATTGAAATTGTCCTGAGACTAAAAATGGAATTTAAATAAATTTTTGAAGTTTAAAAATGCAAATTTGGAAAGTTTTTGGGTGTTATCTAAGAAATTTGTTCTAATGTGTGCTTTTCTGTTGCAGGGCGTTCGAGAGCTCGCGATGGCGCTTCCGAATTGGTAACGCACGTCGCGGTCGGGGCACTACAGTCTACAATAAACGTACTTAAGTTCTACCAAAATCGACAATGTATGGAGAAATTCGATGCCTTACATCGACTTTTTACGGAATGATGAAAAATTTTTTGTCGAATTTGGGCGTTTTCGGGGTGGCGATCGACGCGCGCCCGCGCAGCGACCCTCGCTGTGCAATTGAAATTGTCCTGAGACTAAAAATGGAATTTAAATAAATTTTTGAAGTTTAAAAATGCAAATTTGGAAAGTTTTTGGGTGTTATCTAAGAAATTTGTTCTAATGTGTGCTTTTCTGTTGCAGGGCGTTCGAGAGCTCGCGATGGCGCTTCCGAATTGGTAACGCACGTCGCGGTCGGGGCACTACAGTCTACAATAAACGTACTTAAGTTCTACCAAAATCGACAATGTATGGAGAAATTCGATGCCTTACATCGACTTTTTACGGAATGATGAAAAATTTTTTGTCGAATTTGGGCGTTTTCGGGGTGGCGATCGACGCGCGCCCGCGCAGCGACCCTCGCTGTGCAATTGAAATTGTCCTGAGACTAAAAATGGAATTTAAATAAATTTTTGAAGTTTAAAAATGCAAATTTGGAAAGTTTTTGGGTGTTATCTAAGAAATTTGTTCTAATGTGTGCTTTTCTGTTGCAGGGCGTTCGAGAGCTCGCGATGGCGCTTCCGAATTGGTAACGCACGTCGCGGTCGGGGCACTACAGTCTACAATAAACGTACTTAAGTTCTACCAAAATCGACAATGTATGGAGAAATTCGATGCCTTACATCGACTTTTTACGGAATGATGAAAAATTTTTTGTCGAATTTGGGCGTTTTCGGGGTGGCGATCGACGCGCGCCCGCGCAGCGACCCTCGCTGTGCAATTGAAATTGTCCTGAGACTAAAAATGGAATTTAAATAAATTTTTGAAGTTTAAAAATGCAAATTTGGAAAGTTTTTGGGTGTTATCTAAGAAATTTGTTCTAATGTGTGCTTTTCTGTTGCAGGGCGTTCGAGAGCTCGCGATGGCGCTTCCGAATTGGTAACGCACGTCGCGGTCGGGGCACTACAGTCTACAATAAACGTACTTAAGTTCTACCAAAATCGACAATGTATGGAGAAATTCGATGCCTTACATCGACTTTTTACGGAATGATGAAAAATTTTTTGTCGAATTTGGGCGTTTTCGGGGTGGCGATCGACGCGCGCCCGCGCAGCGACCCTCGCTGTGCAATTGAAATTGTCCTGAGACTAAAAATGGAATTTAAATAAATTTTTGAAGTTTAAAAATGCAAATTTGGAAAGTTTTTGGGTGTTATCTAAGAAATTTGTTCTAATGTGTGCTTTTCTGTTGCAGGGCGTTCGAGAGCTCGCGATGGCGCTTCCGAATTGGTAACGCACGTCGCGGTCGGGGCACTACAGTCTACAATAAACGTACTTAAGTTCTACCAAAATCGACAATGTATGGAGAAATTCGATGCCTTACATCGACTTTTTACGGAATGATGAAAAATTTTTTGTCGAATTTGGGCGTTTTCGGGGTGGCGATCGACGCGCGCCCGCGCAGCGACCCTCGCTGTGCAATTGAAATTGTCCTGAGACTAAAAATGGAATTTAAATAAATTTTTGAAGTTTAAAAATGCAAATTTGGAAAGTTTTTGGGTGTTATCTAAGAAATTTGTTCTAATGTGTGCTTTTCTGTTGCAGGGCGTTCGAGAGCTCGCGATGGCGCTTCCGAATTGGTAACGCACGTCGCGGTCGGGGCACTACAGTCTACAATAAACGTACTTAAGTTCTACCAAAATCGACAATGTATGGAGAAATTCGATGCCTTACATCGACTTTTTACGGAATGATGAAAAATTTTTTGTCGAATTTGGGCGTTTTCGGGGTGGCGATCGACGCGCGCCCGCGCAGCGACCCTCGCTGTGCAATTGAAATTGTCCTGAGACTAAAAATGGAATTTAAATAAATTTTTGAAGTTTAAAAATGCAAATTTGGAAAGTTTTTGGGTGTTATCTAAGAAATTTGTTCTAATGTGTGCTTTTCTGTTGCAGGGCGTTCGAGAGCTCGCGATGGCGCTTCCGAATTGGTAACGCACGTCGCGGTCGGGGCACTACAGTCTACAATAAACGTACTTAAGTTCTACCAAAATCGACAATGTATGGAGAAATTCGATGCCTTACATCGACTTTTTACGGAATGATGAAAAATTTTTTGTCGAATTTGGGCGTTTTCGGGGTGGCGATCGACGCGCGCCCGCGCAGCGACCCTCGCTGTGCAATTGAAATTGTCCTGAGACTAAAAATGGAATTTAAATAAATTTTTGAAGTTTAAAAATGCAAATTTGGAAAGTTTTTGGGTGTTATCTAAGAAATTTGTTCTAATGTGTGCTTTTCTGTTGCAGGGCGTTCGAGAGCTCGCGATGGCGCTTCCGAATTGGTAACGCACGTCGCGGTCGGGGCACTACAGTCTACAATAAACGTACTTAAGTTCTACCAAAATCGACAATGTATGGAGAAATTCGATGCCTTACATCGACTTTTTACGGAATGATGAAAAATTTTTTGTCGAATTTGGGCGTTTTCGGGGTGGCGATCGACGCGCGCCCGCGCAGCGACCCTCGCTGTGCAATTGAAATTGTCCTGAGACTAAAAATGGAATTTAAATAAATTTTTGAAGTTTAAAAATGCAAATTTGGAAAGTTTTTGGGTGTTATCTAAGAAATTTGTTCTAATGTGTGCTTTTCTGTTGCAGGGCGTTCGAGAGCTCGCGATGGCGCTTCCGAATTGGTAACGCACGTCGCGGTCGGGGCACTACAGTCTACAATAAACGTACTTAAGTTCTACCAAAATCGACAATGTATGGAGAAATTCGATGCCTTACATCGACTTTTTACGGAATGATGAAAAATTTTTTGTCGAATTTGGGCGTTTTCGGGGTGGCGATCGACGCGCGCCCGCGCAGCGACCCTCGCTGTGCAATTGAAATTGTCCTGAGACTAAAAATGGAATTTAAATAAATTTTTGAAGTTTAAAAATGCAAATTTGGAAAGTTTTTGGGTGTTATCTAAGAAATTTGTTCTAATGTGTGCTTTTCTGTTGCAGGGCGTTCGAGAGCTCGCGATGGCGCTTCCGAATTGGTAACGCACGTCGCGGTCGGGGCACTACAGTCTACAATAAACGTACTTAAGTTCTACCAAAATCGACAATGTATGGAGAAATTCGATGCCTTACATCGACTTTTTACGGAATGATGAAAAATTTTTTGTCGAATTTGGGCGTTTTCGGGGTGGCGATCGACGCGCGCCCGCGCAGCGACCCTCGCTGTGCAATTGAAATTGTCCTGAGACTAAAAATGGAATTTAAATAAATTTTTGAAGTTTAAAAATGCAAATTTGGAAAGTTTTTGGGTGTTATCTAAGAAATTTGTTCTAATGTGTGCTTTTCTGTTGCAGGGCGTTCGAGAGCTCGCGATGGCGCTTCCGAATTGGTAACGCACGTCGCGGTCGGGGCACTACAGTCTACAATAAACGTACTTAAGTTCTACCAAAATCGACAATGTATGGAGAAATTCGATGCCTTACATCGACTTTTTACGGAATGATGAAAAATTTTTTGTCGAATTTGGGCGTTTTCGGGGTGGCGATCGACGCGCGCCCGCGCAGCGACCCTCGCTGTGCAATTGAAATTGTCCTGAGACTAAAAATGGAATTTAAATAAATTTTTGAAGTTTAAAAATGCAAATTTGGAAAGTTTTTGGGTGTTATCTAAGAAATTTGTTCTAATGTGTGCTTTTCTGTTGCAGGGCGTTCGAGAGCTCGCGATGGCGCTTCCGAATTGGTAACGCACGTCGCGGTCGGGGCACTACAGTCTACAATAAACGTACTTAAGTTCTACCAAAATCGACAATGTATGGAGAAATTCGATGCCTTACATCGACTTTTTACGGAATGATGAAAAATTTTTTGTCGAATTTGGGCGTTTTCGGGGTGGCGATCGACGCGCGCCCGCGCAGCGACCCTCGCTGTGCAATTGAAATTGTCCTGAGACTAAAAATGGAATTTAAATAAATTTTTGAAGTTTAAAAATGCAAATTTGGAAAGTTTTTGGGTGTTATCTAAGAAATTTGTTCTAATGTGTGCTTTTCTGTTGCAGGGCGTTCGAGAGCTCGCGATGGCGCTTCCGAATTGGTAACGCACGTCGCGGTCGGGGCACTACAGTCTACAATAAACGTACTTAAGTTCTACCAAAATCGACAATGTATGGAGAAATTCGATGCCTTACATCGACTTTTTACGGAATGATGAAAAATTTTTTGTCGAATTTGGGCGTTTTCGGGGTGGCGATCGACGCGCGCCCGCGCAGCGACCCTCGCTGTGCAATTGAAATTGTCCTGAGACTAAAAATGGAATTTAAATAAATTTTTGAAGTTTAAAAATGCAAATTTGGAAAGTTTTTGGGTGTTATCTAAGAAATTTGTTCTAATGTGTGCTTTTCTGTTGCAGGGCGTTCGAGAGCTCGCGATGGCGCTTCCGAATTGGTAACGCACGTCGCGGTCGGGGCACTACAGTCTACAATAAACGTACTTAAGTTCTACCAAAATCGACAATGTATGGAGAAATTCGATGCCTTACATCGACTTTTTACGGAATGATGAAAAATTTTTTGTCGAATTTGGGCGTTTTCGGGGTGGCGATCGACGCGCGCCCGCGCAGCGACCCTCGCTGTGCAATTGAAATTGTCCTGAGACTAAAAATGGAATTTAAATAAATTTTTGAAGTTTAAAAATGCAAATTTGGAAAGTTTTTGGGTGTTATCTAAGAAATTTGTTCTAATGTGTGCTTTTCTGTTGCAGGGCGTTCGAGAGCTCGCGATGGCGCTTCCGAATTGGTAACGCACGTCGCGGTCGGGGCACTACAGTCTACAATAAACGTACTTAAGTTCTACCAAAATCGACAATGTATGGAGAAATTCGATGCCTTACATCGACTTTTTACGGAATGATGAAAAATTTTTTGTCGAATTTGGGCGTTTTCGGGGTGGCGATC
>OX403608.1:14201741-14246208 GCA_948107665.1 Lomographa bimaculata | reverse complement strand
GTCGCGGTCGGGGCACTACAATCTACAATATACGTACTTAAGTTCTACCAAAATCGACAATGTATGGAGAAATTCGATGCCTTACATCGACTTTTTACGGAATGATGAAAAATTTTTTGTCGAATTTGGGCGTTTTCGGGGTGGCGATCGACGCGCGCCCGCGCAGCGACCCTCGCTGTGCAATTGAAATTGTCCTGAGACTAAAACTGAAATTTTAATAAATTTTTGAAGTTTAAAAGTGTAAATTTGGAAAGTTTTTGGGTGTTATCTAAGAAATTTGTTCTAATGTGTGCTTTTCTGTTGCAGGGCGTTCGAGAGCTCGCGATGGCGCTTCCGAATTGGTAACGCACGTCGCGGTCGGGGCACTACAATCTACAATATACGTACTTAAGTTCTACCAAAATCGACAATGTATGGAGAAATTCGATGCCTTACATCGACTTTTTACGGAATGATGAAAAATTTTTTGTCGAATTTGGGCGTTTTCGGGGTGGCGATCGACGCGCGCCCGCGCAGCGACCCTCGCTGTGCAATTGAAATTGTCCTGAGACTAAAACTGAAATTTTAATAAATTTTTGAAGTTTAAAAGTGTAAATTTGGAAAGTTTTTGGGTGTTATCTAAGAAATTTGTTCTAATGTGTGCTTTTCTGTTGCAGGGCGTTCGAGAGCTCGCGATGGCGCTTCCGAATTGGTAACGCACGTCGCGGTCGGGGCACTACAATCTACAATATACGTACTTAAGTTCTACCAAAATCGACAATGTATGGAGAAATTCGATGCCTTACATCGACTTTTTACGGAATGATGAAAAATTTTTTGTCGAATTTGGGCGTTTTCGGGGTGGCGATCGACGCGCGCCCGCGCAGCGACCCTCGCTGTGCAATTGAAATTGTCCTGAGACTAAAACTGAAATTTTAATAAATTTTTGAAGTTTAAAAGTGTAAATTTGGAAAGTTTTTGGGTGTTATCTAAGAAATTTGTTCTAATGTGTGCTTTTCTGTTGCAGGGCGTTCGAGAGCTCGCGATGGCGCTTCCGAATTGGTAACGCACGTCGCGGTCGGGGCACTACAATCTACAATATACGTACTTAAGTTCTACCAAAATCGACAATGTATGGAGAAATTCGATGCCTTACATCGACTTTTTACGGAATGATGAAAAATTTTTTGTCGAATTTGGGCGTTTTCGGGGTGGCGATCGACGCGCGCCCGCGCAGCGACCCTCGCTGTGCAATTGAAATTGTCCTGAGACTAAAACTGAAATTTTAATAAATTTTTGAAGTTTAAAAGTGTAAATTTGGAAAGTTTTTGGGTGTTATCTAAGAAATTTGTTCTAATGTGTGCTTTTCTGTTGCAGGGCGTTCGAGAGCTCGCGATGGCGCTTCCGAATTGGTAACGCACGTCGCGGTCGGGGCACTACAATCTACAATATACGTACTTAAGTTCTACCAAAATCGACAATGTATGGAGAAATTCGATGCCTTACATCGACTTTTTACGGAATGATGAAAAATTTTTTTGTCGAATTTGGGCGTTTTCGGGGTGGCGATCGACGCGCGCCCGCGCAGCGACCCTCGCTGTGCAATTGAAATTGTCCTGAGACTAAAACTGAAATTTTAATAAATTTTTGAAGTTTAAAAGTGTAAATTTGGAAAGTTTTTGGGTGTTATCTAAGAAATTTGTTCTAATGTGTGCTTTTCTGTTGCAGGGCGTTCGAGAGCTCGCGATGGCGCTTCCGAATTGGTAACGCACGTCGCGGTCGGGGCACTACAATCTACAATATACGTACTTAAGTTCTACCAAAATCGACAATGTATGGAGAAATTCGATGCCTTACATCGACTTTTTACGGAATGATGAAAAATTTTTTGTCGAATTTGGGCGTTTTCGGGGTGGCGATCGACGCGCGCCCGCGCAGCGACCCTCGCTGTGCAATTGAAATTGTCCTGAGACTAAAACTGAAATTTTAATAAATTTTTGAAGTTTAAAAGTGTAAATTTGGAAAGTTTTTGGGTGTTATCTAAGAAATTTGTTCTAATGTGTGCTTTTCTGTTGCAGGGCGTTCGAGAGCTCGCGATGGCGCTTCCGAATTGGTAACGCACGTCGCGGTCGGGGCACTACAATCTACAATATACGTACTTAAGTTCTACCAAAATCGACAATGTATGGAGAAATTCGATGCCTTACATCGACTTTTTACGGAATGATGAAAAATTTTTTGTCGAATTTGGGCGTTTTCGGGGTGGCGATCGACGCGCGCCCGCGCAGCGACCCTCGCTGTGCAATTGAAATTGTCCTGAGACTAAAACTGAAATTTTAATAAATTTTTGAAGTTTAAAAGTGTAAATTTGGAAAGTTTTTGGGTGTTATCTAAGAAATTTGTTCTAATGTGTGCTTTTCTGTTGCAGGGCGTTCGAGAGCTCGCGATGGCGCTTCCGAATTGGTAACGCACGTCGCGGTCGGGGCACTACAATCTACAATATACGTACTTAAGTTCTACCAAAATCGACAATGTATGGAGAAATTCGATGCCTTACATCGACTTTTTACGGAATGATGAAAAATTTTTTGTCGAATTTGGGCGTTTTCGGGGTGGCGATCGACGCGCGCCCGCGCAGCGACCCTCGCTGTGCAATTGAAATTGTCCTGAGACTAAAACTGAAATTTTAATAAATTTTTGAAGTTTAAAAGTGTAAATTTGGAAAGTTTTTGGGTGTTATCTAAGAAATTTGTTCTAATGTGTGCTTTTCTGTTGCAGGGCGTTCGAGAGCTCGCGATGGCGCTTCCGAATTGGTAACGCACGTCGCGGTCGGGGCACTACAATCTACAATATACGTACTTAAGTTCTACCAAAATCGACAATGTATGGAGAAATTCGATGCCTTACATCGACTTTTTACGGAATGATGAAAAATTTTTTGTCGAATTTGGGCGTTTTCGGGGTGGCGATCGACGCGCGCCCGCGCAGCGACCCTCGCTGTGCAATTGAAATTGTCCTGAGACTAAAACTGAAATTTTAATAAATTTTTGAAGTTTAAAAGTGTAAATTTGGAAAGTTTTTGGGTGTTATCTAAGAAATTTGTTCTAATGTGTGCTTTTCTGTTGCAGGGCGTTCGAGAGCTCGCGATGGCGCTTCCGAATTGGTAACGCACGTCGCGGTCGGGGCACTACAATCTACAATATACGTACTTAAGTTCTACCAAAATCGACAATGTATGGAGAAATTCGATGCCTTACATCGACTTTTTACGGAATGATGAAAAATTTTTTGTCGAATTTGGGCGTTTTCGGGGTGGCGATCGACGCGCGCCCGCGCAGCGACCCTCGCTGTGCAATTGAAATTGTCCTGAGACTAAAACTGAAATTTTAATAAATTTTTGAAGTTTAAAAGTGTAAATTTGGAAAGTTTTTGGGTGTTATCTAAGAAATTTGTTCTAATGTGTGCTTTTCTGTTGCAGGGCGTTCGAGAGCTCGCGATGGCGCTTCCGAATTGGTAACGCACGTCGCGGTCGGGGCACTACAATCTACAATATACGTACTTAAGTTCTACCAAAATCGACAATGTATGGAGAAATTCGATGCCTTACATCGACTTTTTACGGAATGATGAAAAATTTTTTGTCGAATTTGGGCGTTTTCGGGGTGGCGATCGACGCGCGCCCGCGCAGCGACCCTCGCTGTGCAATTGAAATTGTCCTGAGACTAAAACTGAAATTTTAATAAATTTTTGAAGTTTAAAAGTGTAAATTTGGAAAGTTTTTGGGTGTTATCTAAGAAATTTGTTCTAATGTGTGCTTTTCTGTTGCAGGGCGTTCGAGAGCTCGCGATGGCGCTTCCGAATTGGTAACGCACGTCGCGGTCGGGGCACTACAATCTACAATATACGTACTTAAGTTCTACCAAAATCGACAATGTATGGAGAAATTCGATGCCTTACATCGACTTTTTACGGAATGATGAAAAATTTTTTTGTCGAATTTGGGCGTTTTCGGGGTGGCGATCGACGCGCGCCCGCGCAGCGACCCTCGCTGTGCAATTGAAATTGTCCTGAGACTAAAACTGAAATTTTAATAAATTTTTGAAGTTTAAAAGTGTAAATTTGGAAAGTTTTTGGGTGTTATCTAAGAAATTTGTTCTAATGTGTGCTTTTCTGTTGCAGGGCGTTCGAGAGCTCGCGATGGCGCTTCCGAATTGGTAACGCACGTCGCGGTCGGGGCACTACAATCTACAATATACGTACTTAAGTTCTACCAAAATCGACAATGTATGGAGAAATTCGATGCCTTACATCGACTTTTTACGGAATGATGAAAAATTTTTTGTCGAATTTGGGCGTTTTCGGGGTGGCGATCGACGCGCGCCCGCGCAGCGACCCTCGCTGTGCAATTGAAATTGTCCTGAGACTAAAACTGAAATTTTAATAAATTTTTGAAGTTTAAAAGTGTAAATTTGGAAAGTTTTTGGGTGTTATCTAAGAAATTTGTTCTAATGTGTGCTTTTCTGTTGCAGGGCGTTCGAGAGCTCGCGATGGCGCTTCCGAATTGGTAACGCACGTCGCGGTCGGGGCACTACAATCTACAATATACGTACTTAAGTTCTACCAAAATCGACAATGTATGGAGAAATTCGATGCCTTACATCGACTTTTTACGGAATGATGAAAAATTTTTTGTCGAATTTGGGCGTTTTCGGGGTGGCGATCGACGCGCGCCCGCGCAGCGACCCTCGCTGTGCAATTGAAATTGTCCTGAGACTAAAACTGAAATTTTAATAAATTTTTGAAGTTTAAAAGTGTAAATTTGGAAAGTTTTTGGGTGTTATCTAAGAAATTTGTTCTAATGTGTGCTTTTCTGTTGCAGGGCGTTCGAGAGCTCGCGATGGCGCTTCCGAATTGGTAACGCACGTCGCGGTCGGGGCACTACAATCTACAATATACGTACTTAAGTTCTACCAAAATCGACAATGTATGGAGAAATTCGATGCCTTACATCGACTTTTTACGGAATGATGAAAAATTTTTTGTCGAATTTGGGCGTTTTCGGGGTGGCGATCGACGCGCGCCCGCGCAGCGACCCTCGCTGTGCAATTGAAATTGTCCTGAGACTAAAACTGAAATTTTAATAAATTTTTGAAGTTTAAAAGTGTAAATTTGGAAAGTTTTTGGGTGTTATCTAAGAAATTTGTTCTAATGTGTGCTTTTCTGTTGCAGGGCGTTCGAGAGCTCGCGATGGCGCTTCCGAATTGGTAACGCACGTCGCGGTCGGGGCACTACAATCTACAATATACGTACTTAAGTTCTACCAAAATCGACAATGTATGGAGAAATTCGATGCCTTACATCGACTTTTTACGGAATGATGAAAAATTTTTTGTCGAATTTGGGCGTTTTCGGGGTGGCGATCGACGCGCGCCCGCGCAGCGACCCTCGCTGTGCAATTGAAATTGTCCTGAGACTAAAACTGAAATTTTAATAAATTTTTGAAGTTTAAAAGTGTAAATTTGGAAAGTTTTTGGGTGTTATCTAAGAAATTTGTTCTAATGTGTGCTTTTCTGTTGCAGGGCGTTCGAGAGCTCGCGATGGCGCTTCCGAATTGGTAACGCACGTCGCGGTCGGGGCACTACAATCTACAATATACGTACTTAAGTTCTACCAAAATCGACAATGTATGGAGAAATTCGATGCCTTACATCGACTTTTTACGGAATGATGAAAAATTTTTTGTCGAATTTGGGCGTTTTCGGGGTGGCGATCGACGCGCGCCCGCGCAGCGACCCTCGCTGTGCAATTGAAATTGTCCTGAGACTAAAACTGAAATTTTAATAAATTTTTGAAGTTTAAAAGTGTAAATTTGGAAAGTTTTTGGGTGTTATCTAAGAAATTTGTTCTAATGTGTGCTTTTCTGTTGCAGGGCGTTCGAGAGCTCGCGATGGCGCTTCCGAATTGGTAACGCACGTCGCGGTCGGGGCACTACAATCTACAATATACGTACTTAAGTTCTACCAAAATCGACAATGTATGGAGAAATTCGATGCCTTACATCGACTTTTTACGGAATGATGAAAAATTTTTTGTCGAATTTGGGCGTTTTCGGGGTGGCGATCGACGCGCGCCCGCGCAGCGACCCTCGCTGTGCAATTGAAATTGTCCTGAGACTAAAACTGAAATTTTAATAAATTTTTGAAGTTTAAAAGTGTAAATTTGGAAAGTTTTTGGGTGTTATCTAAGAAATTTGTTCTAATGTGTGCTTTTCTGTTGCAGGGCGTTCGAGAGCTCGCGATGGCGCTTCCGAATTGGTAACGCACGTCGCGGTCGGGGCACTACAATCTACAATATACGTACTTAAGTTCTACCAAAATCGACAATGTATGGAGAAATTCGATGCCTTACATCGACTTTTTACGGAATGATGAAAAATTTTTTGTCGAATTTGGGCGTTTTCGGGGTGGCGATCGACGCGCGCCCGCGCAGCGACCCTCGCTGTGCAATTGAAATTGTCCTGAGACTAAAACTGAAATTTTAATAAATTTTTGAAGTTTAAAAGTGTAAATTTGGAAAGTTTTTGGGTGTTATCTAAGAAATTTGTTCTAATGTGTGCTTTTCTGTTGCAGGGCGTTCGAGAGCTCGCGATGGCGCTTCCGAATTGGTAACGCACGTCGCGGTCGGGGCACTACAATCTACAATATACGTACTTAAGTTCTACCAAAATCGACAATGTATGGAGAAATTCGATGCCTTACATCGACTTTTTACGGAATGATGAAAAATTTTTTTGTCGAATTTGGGCGTTTTCGGGGTGGCGATCGACGCGCGCCCGCGCAGCGACCCTCGCTGTGCAATTGAAATTGTCCTGAGACTAAAACTGAAATTTTAATAAATTTTTGAAGTTTAAAAGTGTAAATTTGGAATGTTTTTGGGTGTTATCTAAGAAATTTGTTCTAATGTGTGCTTTTCTGTTGCAGGGCGTTCGAGAGCTCGCGATGGCGCTTCCGAATTGGTAACGCACGTCGCGGTCGGGGCACTACAATCTACAATATACGTACTTAAGTTCTACCAAAATCGACAATGTATGGAGAAATTCGATGCCTTACATCGACTTTTTACGGAATGATGAAAAATTTTTTGTCGAATTTGGGCGTTTTCGGGGTGGCGATCGACGCGCGCCCGCGCAGCGACCCTCGCTGTGCAATTGAAATTGTCCTGAGACTAAAACTGAAATTTTAATAAATTTTTGAAGTTTAAAAGTGTAAATTTGGAAAGTTTTTGGGTGTTATCTAAGAAATTTGTTCTAATGTGTGCTTTTCTGTTGCAGGGCGTTCGAGAGCTCGCGATGGCGCTTCCGAATTGGTAACGCACGTCGCGGTCGGGGCACTACAATCTACAATATACGTACTTAAGTTCTACCAAAATCGACAATGTATGGAGAAATTCGATGCCTTACATCGACTTTTTACGGAATGATGAAAAATTTTTTTGTCGAATTTGGGCGTTTTCGGGGTGGCGATCGACGCGCGCCCGCGCAGCGACCCTCGCTGTGCAATTGAAATTGTCCTGAGACTAAAACTGAAATTTTAATAAATTTTTGAAGTTTAAAAGTGTAAATTTGGAAAGTTTTTGGGTGTTATCTAAGAAATTTGTTCTAATGTGTGCTTTTCTGTTGCAGGGCGTTCGAGAGCTCGCGATGGCGCTTCCGAATTGGTAACGCACGTCGCGGTCGGGGCACTACAATCTACAATATACGTACTTAAGTTCTACCAAAATCGACAATGTATGGAGAAATTCGATGCCTTACATCGACTTTTTACGGAATGATGAAAAATTTTTTGTCGAATTTGGGCGTTTTCGGGGTGGCGATCGACGCGCGCCCGCGCAGCGACCCTCGCTGTGCAATTGAAATTGTCCTGAGACTAAAACTGAAATTTTAATAAATTTTTGAAGTTTAAAAGTGTAAATTTGGAAAGTTTTTGGGTGTTATCTAAGAAATTTGTTCTAATGTGTGCTTTTCTGTTGCAGGGCGTTCGAGAGCTCGCGATGGCGCTTCCGAATTGGTAACGCACGTCGCGGTCGGGGCACTACAATCTACAATATACGTACTTAAGTTCTACCAAAATCGACAATGTATGGAGAAATTCGATGCCTTACATCGACTTTTTACGGAATGATGAAAAATTTTTTGTCGAATTTGGGCGTTTTCGGGGTGGCGATCGACGCGCGCCCGCGCAGCGACCCTCGCTGTGCAATTGAAATTGTCCTGAGACTAAAACTGAAATTTTAATAAATTTTTGAAGTTTAAAAGTGTAAATTTGGAAAGTTTTTGGGTGTTATCTAAGAAATTTGTTCTAATGTGTGCTTTTCTGTTGCAGGGCGTTCGAGAGCTCGCGATGGCGCTTCCGAATTGGTAACGCACGTCGCGGTCGGGGCACTACAATCTACAATATACGTACTTAAGTTCTACCAAAATCGACAATGTATGGAGAAATTCGATGCCTTACATCGACTTTTTACGGAATGATGAAAAATTTTTTGTCGAATTTGGGCGTTTTCGGGGTGGCGATCGACGCGCGCCCGCGCAGCGACCCTCGCTGTGCAATTGAAATTGTCCTGAGACTAAAACTGAAATTTTAATAAATTTTTGAAGTTTAAAAGTGTAAATTTGGAAAGTTTTTGGGTGTTATCTAAGAAATTTGTTCTAATGTGTGCTTTTCTGTTGCAGGGCGTTCGAGAGCTCGCGATGGCGCTTCCGAATTGGTAACGCACGTCGCGGTCGGGGCACTACAATCTACAATATACGTACTTAAGTTCTACCAAAATCGACAATGTATGGAGAAATTCGATGCCTTACATCGACTTTTTACGGAATGATGAAAAATTTTTTGTCGAATTTGGGCGTTTTCGGGGTGGCGATCGACGCGCGCCCGCGCAGCGACCCTCGCTGTGCAATTGAAATTGTCCTGAGACTAAAACTGAAATTTTAATAAATTTTTGAAGTTTAAAAGTGTAAATTTGGAAAGTTTTTGGGTGTTATCTAAGAAATTTGTTCTAATGTGTGCTTTTCTGTTGCAGGGCGTTCGAGAGCTCGCGATGGCGCTTCCGAATTGGTAACGCACGTCGCGGTCGGGGCACTACAATCTACAATATACGTACTTAAGTTCTACCAAAATCGACAATGTATGGAGAAATTCGATGCCTTACATCGACTTTTTACGGAATGATGAAAAATTTTTTGTCGAATTTGGGCGTTTTCGGGGTGGCGATCGACGCGCGCCCGCGCAGCGACCCTCGCTGTGCAATTGAAATTGTCCTGAGACTAAAACTGAAATTTTAATAAATTTTTGAAGTTTAAAAGTGTAAATTTGGAAAGTTTTTGGGTGTTATCTAAGAAATTTGTTCTAATGTGTGCTTTTCTGTTGCAGGGCGTTCGAGAGCTCGCGATGGCGCTTCCGAATTGGTAACGCACGTCGCGGTCGGGGCACTACAATCTACAATATACGTACTTAAGTTCTACCAAAATCGACAATGTATGGAGAAATTCGATGCCTTACATCGACTTTTTACGGAATGATGAAAAATTTTTTGTCGAATTTGGGCGTTTTCGGGGTGGCGATCGACGCGCGCCCGCGCAGCGACCCTCGCTGTGCAATTGAAATTGTCCTGAGACTAAAACTGAAATTTTAATAAATTTTTGAAGTTTAAAAGTGTAAATTTGGAAAGTTTTTGGGTGTTATCTAAGAAATTTGTTCTAATGTGTGCTTTTCTGTTGCAGGGCGTTCGAGAGCTCGCGATGGCGCTTCCGAATTGGTAACGCACGTCGCGGTCGGGGCACTACAATCTACAATATACGTACTTAAGTTCTACCAAAATCGACAATGTATGGAGAAATTCGATGCCTTACATCGACTTTTTACGGAATGATGAAAAATTTTTTGTCGAATTTGGGCGTTTTCGGGGTGGCGATCGACGCGCGCCCGCGCAGCGACCCTCGCTGTGCAATTGAAATTGTCCTGAGACTAAAACTGAAATTTTAATAAATTTTTGAAGTTTAAAAGTGTAAATTTGGAAAGTTTTTGGGTGTTATCTAAGAAATTTGTTCTAATGTGTGCTTTTCTGTTGCAGGGCGTTCGAGAGCTCGCGATGGCGCTTCCGAATTGGTAACGCACGTCGCGGTCGGGGCACTACAATCTACAATATACGTACTTAAGTTCTACCAAAATCGACAATGTATGGAGAAATTCGATGCCTTACATCGACTTTTTACGGAATGATGAAAAATTTTTTTGTCGAATTTGGGCGTTTTCGGGGTGGCGATCGACGCGCGCCCGCGCAGCGACCCTCGCTGTGCAATTGAAATTGTCCTGAGACTAAAACTGAAATTTTAATAAATTTTTGAAGTTTAAAAGTGTAAATTTGGAAAGTTTTTGGGTGTTATCTAAGAAATTTGTTCTAATGTGTGCTTTTCTGTTGCAGGGCGTTCGAGAGCTCGCGATGGCGCTTCCGAATTGGTAACGCACGTCGCGGTCGGGGCACTACAATCTACAATATACGTACTTAAGTTCTACCAAAATCGACAATGTATGGAGAAATTCGATGCCTTACATCGACTTTTTACGGAATGATGAAAAATTTTTTGTCGAATTTGGGCGTTTTCGGGGTGGCGATCGACGCGCGCCCGCGCAGCGACCCTCGCTGTGCAATTGAAATTGTCCTGAGACTAAAACTGAAATTTTAATAAATTTTTGAAGTTTAAAAGTGTAAATTTGGAAAGTTTTTGGGTGTTATCTAAGAAATTTGTTCTAATGTGTGCTTTTCTGTTGCAGGGCGTTCGAGAGCTCGCGATGGCGCTTCCGAATTGGTAACGCACGTCGCGGTCGGGGCACTACAATCTACAATATACGTACTTAAGTTCTACCAAAATCGACAATGTATGGAGAAATTCGATGCCTTACATCGACTTTTTACGGAATGATGAAAAATTTTTTTGTCGAATTTGGGCGTTTTCGGGGTGGCGATCGACGCGCGCCCGCGCAGCGACCCTCGCTGTGCAATTGAAATTGTCCTGAGACTAAAACTGAAATTTTAATAAATTTTTGAAGTTTAAAAGTGTAAATTTGGAAAGTTTTTGGGTGTTATCTAAGAAATTTGTTCTAATGTGTGCTTTTCTGTTGCAGGGCGTTCGAGAGCTCGCGATGGCGCTTCCGAATTGGTAACGCACGTCGCGGTCGGGGCACTACAATCTACAATATACGTACTTAAGTTCTACCAAAATCGACAATGTATGGAGAAATTCGATGCCTTACATCGACTTTTTACGGAATGATGAAAAATTTTTTGTCGAATTTGGGCGTTTTCGGGGTGGCGATCGACGCGCGCCCGCGCAGCGACCCTCGCTGTGCAATTGAAATTGTCCTGAGACTAAAACTGAAATTTTAATAAATTTTTGAAGTTTAAAAGTGTAAATTTGGAAAGTTTTTGGGTGTTATCTAAGAAATTTGTTCTAATGTGTGCTTTTCTGTTGCAGGGCGTTCGAGAGCTCGCGATGGCGCTTCCGAATTGGTAACGCACGTCGCGGTCGGGGCACTACAATCTACAATATACGTACTTAAGTTCTACCAAAATCGACAATGTATGGAGAAATTCGATGCCTTACATCGACTTTTTACGGAATGATGAAAAATTTTTTTGTCGAATTTGGGCGTTTTCGGGGTGGCGATCGACGCGCGCCCGCGCAGCGACCCTCGCTGTGCAATTGAAATTGTCCTGAGACTAAAACTGAAATTTTAATAAATTTTTGAAGTTTAAAAGTGTAAATTTGGAAAGTTTTTGGGTGTTATCTAAGAAATTTGTTCTAATGTGTGCTTTTCTGTTGCAGGGCGTTCGAGAGCTCGCGATGGCGCTTCCGAATTGGTAACGCACGTCGCGGTCGGGGCACTACAATCTACAATATACGTACTTAAGTTCTACCAAAATCGACAATGTATGGAGAAATTCGATGCCTTACATCGACTTTTTACGGAATGATGAAAAATTTTTTGTCGAATTTGGGCGTTTTCGGGGTGGCGATCGACGCGCGCCCGCGCAGCGACCCTCGCTGTGCAATTGAAATTGTCCTGAGACTAAAACTGAAATTTTAATAAATTTTTGAAGTTTAAAAGTGTAAATTTGGAAAGTTTTTGGGTGTTATCTAAGAAATTTGTTCTAATGTGTGCTTTTCTGTTGCAGGGCGTTCGAGAGCTCGCGATGGCGCTTCCGAATTGGTAACGCACGTCGCGGTCGGGGCACTACAATCTACAATATACGTACTTAAGTTCTACCAAAATCGACAATGTATGGAGAAATTCGATGCCTTACATCGACTTTTTACGGAATGATGAAAAATTTTTTTGTCGAATTTGGGCGTTTTCGGGGTGGCGATCGACGCGCGCCCGCGCAGCGACCCTCGCTGTGCAATTGAAATTGTCCTGAGACTAAAACTGAAATTTTAATAAATTTTTGAAGTTTAAAAGTGTAAATTTGGAAAGTTTTTGGGTGTTATCTAAGAAATTTGTTCTAATGTGTGCTTTTCTGTTGCAGGGCGTTCGAGAGCTCGCGATGGCGCTTCCGAATTGGTAACGCACGTCGCGGTCGGGGCACTACAATCTACAATATACGTACTTAAGTTCTACCAAAATCGACAATGTATGGAGAAATTCGATGCCTTACATCGACTTTTTACGGAATGATGAAAAATTTTTTGTCGAATTTGGGCGTTTTCGGGGTGGCGATCGACGCGCGCCCGCGCAGCGACCCTCGCTGTGCAATTGAAATTGTCCTGAGACTAAAACTGAAATTTTAATAAATTTTTGAAGTTTAAAAGTGTAAATTTGGAAAGTTTTTGGGTGTTATCTAAGAAATTTGTTCTAATGTGTGCTTTTCTGTTGCAGGGCGTTCGAGAGCTCGCGATGGCGCTTCCGAATTGGTAACGCACGTCGCGGTCGGGGCACTACAATCTACAATATACGTACTTAAGTTCTACCAAAATCGACAATGTATGGAGAAATTCGATGCCTTACATCGACTTTTTACGGAATGATGAAAAATTTTTTGTCGAATTTGGGCGTTTTCGGGGTGGCGATCGACGCGCGCCCGCGCAGCGACCCTCGCTGTGCAATTGAAATTGTCCTGAGACTAAAACTGAAATTTTAATAAATTTTTGAAGTTTAAAAGTGTAAATTTGGAAAGTTTTCGGGTGTTATCTAAGAAATTTGTTCTAATGTGTGCTTTTCTGTTGCAGGGCGTTCGAGAGCTCGCGATGGCGCTTCCGAATTGGTAACGCACGTCGCGGTCGGGGCACTACAATCTACAATATACGTACTTAAGTTCTACCAAAATCGACGGTTAGGTTAGGTTAGGTTAGGTTAGGTTAGGTTAGGTTAGGTTAGGTTAGGTTAGGTTAGGTTAGGTTAGGTTAGGTTAGGTTAGGTTAGGTTAGGTTAGGTTAGGTTGAGAGAGACAGTGCGGTAGGCCTTGCAAAGCTTTTGCGCGAATCCTCTTTGGACAGCATTCAGTTGTTTTTGAACGCCCAGTTTTTTGGTCGCAGACGCCCAAGCGCTTGCGGCGTACATTGTTATCGGCTCTACAACTGCGGTGTAGATGATGCGGATAACCTCAGGATGGAGACCCCAGCTAACCCGGGCCGCCCTCGACAACTGCTTGTACACATTTAATGCCTTCTTACATACATTTGAAGCGTGTGCATTAAATGTCAGCTTGTTGTCAATGGTCAGCCCGAGGATCTTGATTTCCGTGGACATGCCGATGTCAACATCGCCCATCTTCAGAAGTGGAGTGTCAAACTTAAGCTTACGCGTGATGACCATTGCGTTCGTTTTGTGCGGAGCAAACTTTAGCTTATTATTGACACCCCAATTCCGGACATAGGCGAGGGCATCGTTCGCACGTCGCTGGACCTCAAGAGCGGTGTCTCCATCGAACACCAACACCACGTCATCTGCAAAAGCCTGGCAATAGTCGCCACGCTGTTCCAGACCCTTCAGCAGAGGATCGAGGAGGAGGTTCCAAAGGATAGGACCGCCGATCGATCCTTGTACGCATCCTTTGGTCGTGGTCTTAGTAACCTCCTCACCCGCGTAACGCAGTTTGATCTTTCTCTGTTCAAGGTAGCTATCGATGACCCTTCTGATGTTAACAGGGCATCCCTCCTGAGCCAGGCGCACCCTTATGGCGGGCCACCAAGCGCTATCGAAAGCCCCCTCTATGTCCAACGATATCATTGTTACCAGCTTTTTCTGGTCTAACTTACCACGAATGTATCCTAGAAGGACATAGAGGGAGTCCTCGGTGCTACGCTGGGGCATAAAGCCATACTGGTGCGCGCTCATTTTCGGTATGGTATGCCATTTCACTCTGCTCATGATCATCTTCTCGAGAATCTTTCCTAGCACTGGCAACAGCCCGATTGGTCTATACGACTTCGGGCTGGTGTAGTCAGTCTTCCCAGGCTTTCTGAGTATCACAACTGTGGCCTCTTTCCAAGCTTCTGGGAAGTGACCTAATGTTAAGCACTTGTTTGCCAATGCTAGGAAAATTTCCGGGTTCTGTGCGATGATCATTTTGCAGATGTCCGCTGTCAGACCATCCCCCCCCGGGGCTTTTTTCGGATTGAAACTGTCCGTGGCGATAGTAAGTTCGTCAATGGTAAACAGTGGGTCATGTTGCTCGTCATGTTCCAGACTGTTTACCATTTTGGCCAGTTCCCTGACACGCTGATGTTCTGCGTTGTCAGTATCCTCATTGTCCTCCGGGTAGAACGTGTCCGCCAGCAGAATGGCAGATGCCCTTTGGTCTAGCACTGTGCCTTCCTTGGACAGAGGAAGATCTTCCGTCCTCTTAGTCGTCCTGCCTATTACACGATATATCCCATCCCACACACTTTCCCTATCCTGTTTTTCGCAGAAGCCCTTCCAACTGGCGATCTGTGCCTTTTTAGCCTCATCTTCATAAGTTTGCTTAGCTTGCAGGTACTCGGTGACCACCTTCTCTCTGCGGATTGGCGCTGCACAGCGAATCCTTCGTTTCTTCGTGGCGACATCTTTCTTGAGTCTGACGAGTTCTTCAGACGACCATGGAAATGTGACTAAATTTTTGATTTTAATTTTGGGTATTGTTGCATTTGATGTAGCTATTATGTATTGAATATATTTATTTATTATTATTTCCAAATTGATTTTATTATCTATTATATCTATTGTATTTTTGTTTATTTTATTATCTTCTAGCAATTGGCCTAATTTCTCATGAAATTGAGGCCAATTTGCTTTTTTACTATTAAAAATTCGAGTTGATCTAGCTACATCAATGCCTTTGGATTTGTCTATGTTAATTTTGAAAATGATGGTGTTGTGGTCGGAAGTTGTAATCCCCTCGTCGACTCTCCAGTCGTCCACGTGGTCGAGCATATCCACCGTACAGGCTGTGACGTCCACAAAGCTGGTGTAACGCGTATCCCCTCTGATGGTGTCGAATGTTGGGGTATCGCCTACGTTGAGTACCTGCAAGCCAATATCCTCCAGGGTTCCGGCTAGGTCTTCACCTCTGCTGTCAATGGTCGGGCTTCCCCACCATAAGTTTTTGGCGTTTGTATCGCCTCCTAATAATAACCTATGGCGGAAATGTTGTCCGATCTTAGTTAACTGCTGCAAGTACGGCTCAATAAGTGTCGGTTTAGGTTCGAAGTAGAATGAGGTCACTACAATTTCCCAGGCACTTGTTCTAATCTTTACCACAACGATGTTATTTGTGGTAAAGTTAGGGCATTGTATCACGTCAAGCTCGCTGTCAAAGACTGCGATTGCCGCTTTGACGGTACCATCACCTTGGTTTGTGCTCTGGAAAATTCTCACACCCCTGTAGTTCCCCATTCTACCTCTACCCCCAACATACGGTTCTTGCAGCAAGGCAAAAGCCACCCTCCTGTTGTACGCTTCAAGCATCAAATCCGCAGTGGCCAGTTCTTTACGTTGGAGATTTGCTTGGGCGACGAGGTATGGCCTTTTGCCATTTTGGACATGTTTCGTGCTTGGGACCACCTTAGCAGTAGGCTACTGCAGACCTAGCCAGTGTGTCCCACTTCCGCCTTATAGCACATTCGTTGCTAAAGGCGTTGTGGTCCGTCCTGGTTAGCTTGGCATGGACGCAGTTGCAGCATGCAGGTGGCCGGTTTGCCAGCAAGTCCGCGCACTGAGCCTTCATATGGGCGCCTCCACAGTGGCTGCACTTTTCGGTCGTTTCTTTACAGAAACGCCGACTGTGGCCGTAACCGAGACAGAGCGAGCATTGAACGAGTGGCGATTGGTCCGCCACTCGTACTCGCTGCAGGTCAATGTGCACCGTCTCGGCCTCGACCATGCGCTGCCACAGTTTAGGGGAGACCCTCATTACTACGTGGCTGGTGTGCGGGTTCCTCGTCTTCTTCTTATAGGCTATATCCATTCTTTGGTTCTCCTTGGTCAACCCTACGAACAAATTCTTGTTCTGATTCCTTAGTGCCCTCAGCACTTCCTCGTCACTATTGTACTGGAGTACATCTCTGAGGTTCACTAAGGGATCTTTGTTCTTGATCTCTTCCACTTGAAGTTCTGTGGACTTGGTTAACCTAGCCTTAACCTTTTGTCTTTCTTCTTCCGTCCTACATGCTACTATAACTTTCCTGTCTTTCGCCTTTCTTATTCTTTCCACTTCCACTCCTCCTTCCTTTGCCTTTACGGCTTTCCTGATTCTTTCCAATACTTCCTCCCCAGTTTCCGTCTCATCCTTTGCCGTTACCACTACCGAGTGTAGCGCGGTCTGCTCTGCGAAGTGCCTCTTGGGGGGGGCTGCTACTGCACTGGCGTACGTCTTCCTTTCGAGGGTCTGCTTCAGCTCTTCCATACGTTGGCTGTTATCCTTCAGAAGCTTCATGTGCTCCTCGATCGTTTTCGCCAGTGCGTGCGTTCCGTCATCCTTCCCCTTTTCCTTTTCCAGGTGGATCTCTTTCTCTGTGCACTTATCGCTTTCGACTCTGTGTCTCTGCACACCAGCTGCGAATCCCTCCTTCGCCAGTTGGTAGAGGCGCTCGACGGCTTCGATAACTCCGTTCTTTATCTCCGTCTTGAGGTTTCTCGAGCTGCTGATGTGCAGTTTCACCTTGGTCAGGCAGCCTCTTGCTTCTGCTAGCTTTTCCGAGCGTTTAGTGCTCTCCGGTTTGGCTAGGCCCCCTGTTGCTTCTGCCGACAGCCTACGGGCTGCCGGTTTTGGCTTTGGGGGTTCAGCCCCGGAAAGAGCTTGAGGAGGCGTCAGGTTGGGCTTTTTGGGGGCTTGTTTGCCCACAACCTCCCATTCCCCGATACGATAGGTTAGGTTAGGTTAGGTTAGGTTAGGTTAGGTTAGGTTAGGTTAGGTTAGGTTAGGTTAGGTTAGGTTAGGTTAGGTTAGGTTAGGTTAGGTTAGGTTAGGTTAGGTTAGGTTAGGTTAGGTTAGGTTAGGTTAGGTTAGGTTAGGTTAGGTTAGGTTAGGTTAGGTTAGGTTAGGTTAGGTTAGGTTAGGTTAGGTTAGGTTTTTTTTTTTTTTTTTTTTTTTTAATACCGGGCGCGAAGGCCCGGCCAGCGTGTCGCGTCTCTGACATAATCAGAGAATTGTGTGCAAATAATTTTTTCAGTTCAGTCTTTATTTTCAAATAATCTTAGTCTAAAAACACACAATTATTATACAAAGGTAAAAATAAAGTCACATCATATAGGTCTAGTAAAAACTATCCTACGTCAATACACATTTATAATCACAGATATGTACATATATCATTTATTTTTATTTATAACCTTACTTGCTACTTGAACACAAAATTCGATGAAAACATCTCGGATGTCTTTGTCATTTACAATCTTACAAATATTATTTACAGTGATAAGACATCCCATTTTGTGTTCTGCCTCGTACCTCTCCAAGCCATAGACAGGGCATTCTGACAGGACATGCAATACATTTTCAAGTTTGCCCGGCTCACATATGCAGTCCGGGCTATCTTTACATTTAAAATCATTCAAATATGCGGAGAAGCCGCTGAGGTGAAGGCGTTGTGGTGGTTAGGTTAGGTTAGGTTAGGTTAGGTTAGGTTAGGTTAGGTTAGGTTAGGTTAGGTTAGGTTAGGTTTTTTTTTTTTTTTTTTTTTTTTTTTTTTTATCCTGCTTTTATCATTGCTTTTTATTTTGCAATGTTTGCTGCTATATTTTTGTTATCTTTTATAATTTCCCTTAGTTTTTTTTTTTTTTTTTTTTTTTTTTTATATATATATAATCACTTAGTTTTTACTGTTGATCCATTTGCCTTTGCAGCGGACCCTAAGGCGTTTTCTGCAAAGGCGAGGAAATGGATCCGGCGGTCGTCATCGTCGATCAGTTCTGGTAAGTTATCATCTGTTATTTTAAGACCCATTCTCCACTCGCACTCCAGTCTCTTTAGATCATACTTTGGGCATTTAATGAGAATATGAGAGATTGTTTCTGGAGACTGGTCATCGCATGTGCAGAATGGGTCTCTAGTCAGCTTGAATCTATTGAGGTAGTATTTTATTCCTCCATGTCCTGTAAACAACTGTGTTCTAAGATTTGAAACTTTAATTTTACTAAGTACTTTATATGCCTTCGATATATCTTTGAAGAAGATCTTGGTTCCAGATGCGGTGGCCGTCTCGGAGTATCTCTTCTGCCATTCTTTCTGAGTGTTGGACCTGATGGTGCGCTTTGCGTATGACAGAGGAAAAACATCGTATTTAGGAGCTGTCTTAAGTTTGAGTGCTGCGATTTTGGCCAGCTCGTCTGCGCGCTCGTTTCCTTCTATGCCATTGTGTGCTTTTATCCAATGAAATTTGGTTTCAGCTTCGCGTTCCCGTATCCGTTCCTGAATTTCTGCAGCAATAGGGTGTTCGGTTTCTGGGTCACAAATTGAGTCTAGTGCCGAGCGAGAGTCGCTTATTATGTTTCCCGACTCTTGTTTGCCTAAGCATCCTATGGCTCCTAGGATCGCTAGCATTTCTGCCTGGAACACGGTACAATAATCAGCTAGGCGTAGTTTTATTTGGCGTGTCTCTTTCCCGCTCTTCCAGCAAGACACTGCTGCGCCCACTTTCCCCTCTATTTTGCTCCCGTCCGTATAGAGCTTCGGCCAGGTGTTGTCAATTTCAGCTACATCTTCCTCGCTGTTGATGCTACCATAGGTAAAACGTTTGCGGTAAGCTGGATGTGGCAATTGAAATGGGCTGATCCTTTTCTCAATGGTTCTGCCTGGCAGCTCCACTAGTGGTTTTCCGCGCTTGGTTTCATACAGTTTAGCATTTTCCTTGAGTCGAAGATCTAGAGGAAGGATTCGAGCTAATAGGATGCTGGCTGCTAGTGATGTGGTTCGGTGGGCTCTGCATATCTTTATGGCAAACATTCTCGTTATTCTGTCTAGTTGGTCCCTGATGTACTTTTTATCGCAAACTGGAGCCCAAGTGCTTGCTGCATACAAGACCACGGGTTCCACTGCAGCCAAATAAATAAGGCGGGTTATCTCTGGATTAAGTCCCCACTGTGTCTTTACCGCCCTTGACAGCATTTTGAAAATGTTGACTGATTTCTTCGTAACATTTTCCAGGTGTAATTTAAACGTCAGGGATTTGTCGATGGTAAGACCCAGGACTTTCATTGATTCCGCTATTTGAAGCCGCTGACCATCCAATTCCAACTTTGGGGGCTCATATTTGAGCTTCTTTGTTAGTACTATGACCTGTGTTTTTTGTGGAGCAAAGCGCATCTTATGTTCCTTACCCCATTCTGCAATAACTGACAAAGCTTTATTAATTTTTTGTTCCAGGATTTCTGTCGATTTCGCGCTTGCTACCACCAAAATATCGTCTGCAAAAGCCTGCACATGAGCCTCTAATTTCTCCGCCTCTTCCAACAGTGGGTCCAATTGGACATTCCAAAACAGAGGCCCACATATCGAGCCCTGGACGCATCCTTTATTGGTGGCTTTTGAGATTGTCTCTCCAAGGTATCCCACAGAGACTGTTCTCTCTGATAGGTAGCTCATCACTAGTCTCATTGTGGGCCTGTCGATTCTCTTTTTGTATAGCTCATAGGCAATGCCGGGCCACCAGCAATTATCGAACGCCCCTTCGATATCCAGTGAGACGGCAGCCACAATTTCTTTTTGCTTAATTCCCTTACGAATAATTTGCATGACATCAAAGAGGGCATCCTCCGTCCCGCGCTGCGGTATGAACCCGTATTGCCTGCCGCTGAGTTTTCCGGAATTCCCCAGGCTCCATGAGATCCTAGTAGCAAACAGTTTTTCAAGAACTTTTCCCAGCACCGGCAGAAGCCCAATAGGCCTATAGGACTTAGCCAGAGAATAATCATCCTTTCCGGTTTTTGGGATCACCTTGATGACGGCTTTTTTCCAGATGCGCGGGAAGTAGCCGATGTTGAGACATTTATTGAAGATAGCTAGTTGAATGTCTGGTGCTGCTCTGTAGCTTTCACTGCATATGTCTGATGTCAGTCCATCTTCGCCAGGGGATTTCTTTGGGTTCATCTTCCGATAAACTGCCAGCAGTTCGTCCAGTTCGAATGCTGGACACTCTTTCGGATAGTCGTGGTCGAGGTCAATGTTTTCCAATAAAGATTTTGACTTGATTCTGATTGCTTGCTGTTTATCGGAGTCTGTCTCTTCTTCGTCTTCGGGGAAGAATATCCTTGCAAGTAGTTCAGCTGATTTTTCGGAGTTTAGCATTCTCGAGCCTGGAGCCGGACGCAGCAACTGATCCTCTCTACGTTCTCCACACAGTTTAAGCAGTCTATAGGATCTTTGCCAAACTGTCTCTTTTTCTTCTTTGTTGCAGTAGTCCTTCCAACTTGCTGTTATAGTCTTCTCAAGTAAGTCTTTGTATTCTTCTTTTAACTTGAGGTACTCTTTGACAACATAAGGTTTCCTGGCCGGATTAGCTTTTTTTATCTTCCTTCTTTGCCTTATTGTCTCTACCTTTTTCAGGCTCAGCTCCTGGGTCCACCATGGGAGGGCCTTTGATGATCTGCTGGTCTTCATTGGCGGTATCGTTAGATTGCATGTATCCGTGATAGCTTTTATATATTGCATTACAAGGTCTTCAAGGTCGTGTTGGTCTATGGTGTTTGAGATTCTTTCCAGGCATATATTGTTCTCAAGAAGATTGGCTCTTAGCTGTTCTCTAAAGTCCACCCATCGGGCCTTTTGCGTATTAAATCTTCGTGTGCCCTTCTTCTCAGCTGTGGTAGTGACATTTACCTTTGGTTCCATCTCAAACACAATCTGCCTGTGGTCTGACAGTGTTACGGCATCCGGATCGACTTTCCACTTCGTTATTCTATTTAATAGACTAGTTGAGCACACAGTTACATCGACGATGCTAGTGTAGAGTCGTTCTCCTCTGTGGATGAAGAATGTTGGGGTAGATCCTTCATTAAGGACGTTTAGGTCAAACTGAGAGACAAAGTCCATGAATTTGATGCCCCTACTGTCCTCCTCTCGGCAGCCCCACCAGGTGCTTGCGGCGTTGATATCCCCTCCGATGATAATGTCTTCTGTGTCTAGTTTTTCTACGATGGATTGTATTTTAGTTAGGTCCAAATTTATATCCATAGTTTTATCTAAATATAAGTTTATTATTCCTAGTTTACTATTTTGATGGATGACTACACAAGCTACTATTGTCTCCGAAATGAGATCGTCGTTTACAATGACCTTAATATTAGGGTCGACGATGACCACCGCCGCGCGTACCGGATTTTCTCTATCAGTTGTTTTCTTTTGTATGACTCTACCTGCTGCCGTTACGTGAGCCTTTGCTCCAAAATATGGTTCCTGCAAGAGAAGAATAGAGGTTTTGCTCTCAGTAGCCGCTTGTAAGCACTCTTTTGTGGCTGCATATCCTCTGCCCAAGTTGACTTGTCCAAACTTAAGCCTAGGATTTGATATTCCAGGAATATTGTTTGCGTCCACTGTGGCTGATGTTAACAGTAGGAGATGACAGACCGTGCCAGTCTGTCCCAGCGCTGCCATTCAGGGCAGTCAGAACTGTAAGCTGGATGGCCAGAGTCGCCATCACCCGCTGCCCCACAATTTGTGCAGTGAGGAGCGGCGCTGCGACTAGTACACTCTCGGGTGTCATGCGCTCCCGCACAATATCCGCAGCACCTCTCCTTTCTGCATTCTCTGGCAATATGGCCGTATCCCAGACAATGGAAACACTGGGTAACCGGCGAGTGATCAATAGCTGGCACAAGTTGGAAGCCAACCCGCAACTCTTGGTCCTTGAGACTTCTCCAGATCCAAGGGCTTACTTCCAGGATGACGTTGGTCCTGGAGTCATTTCGGCCCTTGGTTCGGCGCAAGACTCTGATACTTGGTTTCCCGGGCAAAGGATTCTGAAGCAATTTGTTATTCTGCTTCATGACCGCCTCTACCAGCTTGACATCACTCAAGTCATGGGCTACGCCCATAAGTTTCAGGAGTGGATTTTTAGCTCGAGGTTGGCTAACGGTCAGACGATCAGCTGATTGCCTGATTGCTTTAGTGAGCAAGGAGCGGTCCGCCTCTGTGTCACAGTTAATAACTACCTTTTGGTTGCTTGTTTTCCTAAGGCCGCTCACCCCTATTCCCAGGTCTATGACATCCACAGTTGCTTTAATGTTTTGCACTACGTCGTGGCTCGAGTGTTGAGGGTCTATTGACTCTACCATAATGGGATACCGTGGCTTAGTTAGAGCTTCCTTGTAAGATAACTTTGCATTTCCGTCTCTTTTAGTATCTGAGATTGTTTTGGCAGAGCCGCCACTTATCCTGGTTTCCTCGGGTCTGACTCTCTTGACCGCTTCTTCTATGGAACCAAGCTGCTCTTTTATACCCAGGAGCTCCAATTCTGAGGCAATTCCCATCGGCTGTTGCTGCATTGCCATCACAAGAGCCTCTTGCTTCTCGTCTTTCATCGCCTGCACTGAGTTTGCGATTCCTCTAAGCTGAATGAGCAGCGGGCTAAGATTGTCTCGTATATCCTCTCTTGTCTGGTTGCGGTATATTGGGAGGTACACTGGCGCGCTGCTGGTTTCATTGGTTTCCTGCAGATGGCGGATACTAGTATGAAGCATCTTTAGCTGGGTGACTATTGTCTCGAAGTGGGACAGTGTTATTGGAGGTGCCGATGGTGTAGGAGGGGGCGAGGAACTATGTCGAGGCCTCTCCTCTAGTTGTCGCTGCAGTGACTTAATAGTGCTCGTGACATTTTCAACTTCCGCCCTTGTTATCGCCAGCAATCCATGCAGTTCCTTTGTGCCGGTGTCCGTCTCCCTCGGAGCCTGGTCCGAGTATTCCTTAATGGTCACCGTATTGTGGACAGCTTGCACCTGGGACTGCAGGGATGCTATTTGCTTAATCGGTGCGTCGAGTTCGAAATTCAGCCAATTCCAGATAGAGTCTGTCTGCTTCTGGTTTTTTTCTAGAGTCGATTGTATTTCTATCAGCTTTAGGGTCTGACTCTTTTGTAACTCTGCCATTTCCCTATTGTGTGCCCGCTCTACCCGCACAAGCTCTCGAGCCGTTCTTGTACGCTCTTGTTCGAGAGTCAGCTTGTGGCGTGACCTGGAGTCGGAAATGGACAGGACCATCTCATAGAGACCATGGAGGCACTGTAGAGCCTCAGCCTTGCACTCTCTCTTCATGTTTCCTGCCAGTTCCAGTGCTGTTTTGCCCGCTAGGAATAGCTCATTTGCCCTTTGCGTGGCAAGGTCCATAGCCACCGCTGATCTTTTAGCGGCCGGGGGCAACATGCTGGATCGTCTACTAGAGACGCTTGCAGTATCCAAGTCAGACCATTCGCTTGGTTCGGCCTCCTTTTCCATTGTAGGAGTCTCAGGCTTTGTCGCATCGTCCAGATCAGAGAGATCAAAGGATTTTATGATATATCAAAATTTTAGTCGAATTTGGGCGTTTTCGGGGTGGCGATCGACGCGCGCACACGCAGCGACCCTCGCTGTCCAATTGAAAATGTCCTAATGCTGAAATGGAATTTTTTATGAATTTTTTAAGTTTATTTATATGCAAATTTTGAGTTTTCTGAAGTTTTCCTGAAAATTTTGTTCTAACGTATGCTTTTCTGTTTCAGGGCGTTCGAGAGCTCGCGGTGGCGCTTCCGAATTGGTGCCGCACGTCGCGGTCAGGGGACTACACACAACTATATACGCACTTTAGTTCTAACAAATTCGAGGGTTAGGTTAGGTTAGGTTAGGTTAGGTTAGGTTAGGTTAGGTTAGGTTAGGTTAGGTTAGGTTAGGTTAGGTTAGGTTAGGTTGGGCGTTTTCGGGGTGGCGATCGACGCGCGCACACGCAGCGACCCTCGCTGTCCAATTGAAAATGTCCTAATGCTGAAATGGAATTTTTTATGAATTTTTTAAGTTTATTTATATGCAAATTTTGAGTTTTCTGAAGTTTTCCTGAAAATTTTGTTCTAACGTATGCTTTTCTGTTTCAGGGCGTTCGAGAGCTCGCGGTGGCGCTTCCGAATTGGTGCCGCACGTCGCGGTCAGGGGACTACACACAACTATATACGCACTTTAGTTCTAACAAATTCGAGGGTTAGGTTAGGTTAGGTTAGGTTAGGTTAGGTTAGGTTAGGTTAGGTTAGGTTAGGTTAGGTTAGGTTAGGTTAGGTTAGGTTAGGTTGGGCGTTTTCGGGGTGGCGATCGACGCGCGCACACGCAGCGACCCTCGCTGTCCAATTGAAAATGTCCTAATGCTGAAATGGAATTTTTTATGAATTTTTTAAGTTTATTTATATGCAAATTTTGAGTTTTCTGAAGTTTTCCTGAAAATTTTGTTCTAACGTATGCTTTTCTGTTTCAGGGCGTTCGAGAGCTCGCGGTGGCGCTTCCGAATTGGTGCCGCACGTCGCGGTCAGGGGACTACACACAACTATATACGCACTTTAGTTCTAACAAATTCGAGGGTTAGGTTAGGTTAGGTTAGGTTAGGTTAGGTTAGGTTAGGTTAGGTTAGGTTAGGTTAGGTTAGGTTAGGTTAGGTTAGGTTAGGTTAGGTTAGGTTAGGTTGGGGTGCGTGCTAGTTGACCTCCTCGTGGTGCATCCTGGGCATCGGTGCGCGACTTCTCATTGTGAGATCTCGCTGCCGATGGCGAATAACTAGCTTAAGCTTTTCTTTTGTGGCCCTTCCCAAAGGGGAGGTTCGCAAAAGAAAAGTGGGGGTGGGACTCAGCCGGCGTCCTGGAGAGTCCGGGTAGCGGCGGCGTGAGTCGGGGGATTGGGCGACCATCATGGTTGCGGGTTTCGATCAGCGTCTCAGCCATATGCTGAATCTCGGTGATGCGAACTTTGGACGGCGAGCATGAATGGGTGTGTATGTCTTGTTGGACAGTTTACACATCCACCGCCTGCAAAGGACCGTCAGGGAGCGGGATAATCTGGGCGGGGGTTTGCTTGGATTAGGGGGGTTATGGCTTTTCCACTGGGCCGTCTGCTTTTAAGAGGGCACAGTGGAAAAGCGTTCAACTTGGGCCGAATCCCAAGGTTCGGTGTTCGCCGATGGGACGCATGGTCGGGGGGAGCCCGGCAGCGAGGACACCACACACTATTGGGGGATCTCACCCCCATCGACAAAAAAGAAGGAAAAAAACAATGAAATGGCGTCTTGTGAAAAATATATACCCCAGGAGGGTACCGAACTCACCGAGGACGGAGAATCCCTCAGTGTCCTTCATAGGGCACTCAGCCCCTCGTATTCTGGGGGGGGCAACAACCGCCGTGAGAGTCTTAACTCTCGACCCAAAGGGTCAAAACTTAAAAAAAATAAAAGGAAAGAAAAGACAGCTGTATCAACAGCGAGTAACCGAGATGGAGGAAGTGACTCAGACTCTACGTCTGGAATGAGTTTTGAGACTGTTAAATCCATTGACGAAGAACATTGCATACCTAGCAAATTCTGGAGGAAGCGGAAAAATTCTGGGTCCAGTCCCGCCTCAGGCGAGGACTCAGAGGGTGGAGTTGGACCACCAGCCGCTAGGAAAGGCAGAGGACGCCCTCCCACTACAGGCCAATATGTTGGTCTTGCTAAGGCTAAGGCAGCTCTTAATGCCGCCAAACGAGAGGAGCTTAGGTTGCGAGCTGAAGAAGAAGTGGCTAATTTAGCCCATAGACGATTAAGTTCCAGGCTTTCTGGCACTTCTACGGACCAAATGGATGATTCAGAAGGCAAAACTGCTTCCGAGCTCACTAAAGTGGTTATGGACAATGTGGCAATAGTAGAAAAAGTTGCTACCAAGTCCTCAAATCTTAAGGGCACCTTTGTTCGTGCTCTCAAAGATGCGGTAGCGTCAATCAAAGACGCTGTGACGGAGTTACGCAACCATTCGACCACAAATGAGACGAGGAAATTGCAATCGGAGAATACGAAGATGAGAGAAGAAATTGATAATCTCCGCAAGGAGATTGCTCAGTTGAAGGAGGCAGTGAAGCAGATTCCTAAACAGGACAATTTGGTATTGGCAAATGCCGATACTGAAGGATCGATTCCTGCGGAGAGGTCGCAAACAGCAGATGCATGTCCTCAGCTGCTGCGTGTTCCTCATATACCTCGAAACAGTGAAGACTTTGAGCGAGACATCATGGTAAAGGTGGGCACCATGGTAAATGCACGACTAGATGCCCTTGAGGAACGACTTCTTCCAGTGCAGCGTGTCCGGCCGCCCTTGGCTGCGGACCGAAAAAAGAATGAGGCTATTAATGTGGCTTCAACTGCCACCCTTAAAAGTGGAGAAAAGAAGAAAGCCAAACAAGGGAAGGTTTCTAATAACCAAGAACCTGCTGCAAAGCCTGCAGCAAGAGCGGAACCACGAGCAATACAACCGGCACCTAAAGTAGCACCGACAACTCCGGATTCTGGTGAAGGCTGGAGTACGGTCGTCCGGGGTAAAAAGAAGAAAAATGGAATAGTTCCCAGTAACTCAGAAGCTAAGACGCGAGCTTCTAAGCTCCGCCCTCCGCGGTCGGCTGCCGTAGTCATTTCCCTACAGCCTGAAGCTGAGGCAAAGGGCGTGACATACGCTGGGCTGATAGCTGAAGCTAAAAGCAAAATTAAGCTTGAAGAGTTTGGCATTCCATCTGTACGATTTCGTCGAGCAGCCACAGGCGCACGAGTACTAGAAGTACCAGGCTCCACCAGTGGTGTAAAAGCGGACGAGCTCGCCAAAAAACTGCGTGAGCTACTACCTATTGAAAGTGTTCAGGTCACGAGACCAAATAAATGTGTTGAGTTACGTGTTACGGGACTTGACGACTCTGTTTCGGAAAGTGAAGTTAAGGCCGCTATATGTAAAGTAGGCGATATTCTTGAAGACACTCTGAAATGTGGGGCCGTTCGACGAGATCGCAACGGACTCGGGTCTTTGTGGCTTCGCTGTCCCGTAGCAGCGGCAAAAAAAGTAGCTGAGAGTGGTCGCTTGCTTGTAGGTTGGGTTTCAGCAACAGTAAAACTGCTTGAGGCGAAACCCATGATGTGCTATCGCTGCCTGGAAGTCGGCCATGTAAAGCAGCTATGCACAGCAGAAATAGACCGCAGTGGACAATGCTACCGCTGTGGTAATCTTGGGCATAAAGCAAATCAATGCTCAGCTGCACCGCATTGCACCGTGTGTGCTGCGGCTAGTAAGCCGTCGGATCATCGGGTAGGTAGCAAAAGTTGCACTTGTTTGAAAAGCAAGAAAGGAAGAAGACCTGGAGTAGGTTTCAAAACCAACTCGCAGCCTGAACGCCCATTAGTGCAAAGGGCTGAGGAGGTATCGATGGCTACTGATTAGTTATGGCAATGCATTTTCTGCAGGCGAATATAAATCACTGTGCCAAAGCTCAGGATCTTTTACTCCAAAGTATGGCACAGTGGTCAATTCACGTAACGGTAGTGTGTGAGCCGTACTCTATCCCAAATAGGGACAACTGGGTGGGAGACCATGAGGAATCAGTGGCCATTGTCACCCAGGCCGCGAGCTCCCCACCCTTCGAAAAAGTAGCGAAGGGTCAGGGATGCGTCGCGGCTATTGTATCCGGTGTTATGGTTGTTGGTGTATATTTCTCACCAAATAGAACACTTGCAGAGTTCGAGCAGTTTTTGATCAATGTGCGGACTCTTTTTGCTCATGATCGCATCACTCATGTTTTGGTGGCTGGAGATTTCAATGCAAAATCCCAAGCATGGGGATCCCCAGCGACCGATGCTCGCGGTGAAGTTCTTACAGAATGGGCAACTGGAGCTGGATTAGTTGTAATCAACCGTGGGTCGGTAGAAACTTGCATTCGGCAACATGGAGGATCTATTGTAGATGTGACATTCTCAAGCCTTGCTATGACGCAGCGTATCCAAGACTGGAAGGTTATGGAGAACACAGAGACATTGTCTGACCACAGATATATCCGGTTTTACGTTTCGGCACCTCAAACAACATCTAGAGGCCCAACTCGATCACTGCGAGGAGACAGCCCAAGGTGGTCGCTTAAGCAACTCGACAGAGATGTATTACTTGAGGCGTCACTGGTCCAAGCCTGGATTTCAGTACCAGATGGCCCAGTGAATGTTGAAAGGGAGGCAGATTGGTTAAGCGCTGCAATGGTACAAGTTTGTGATGCTGGTATGCCAAGAGCGCGTCAATATTCATCTCGGCAGCAGGTGTACTGGTGGTCGGATGATATTGCTCAGCTGCGTAGATCATGCGTAGAAGCTAGGCGCCAGTACACCAGGTGCCGCAGAAGGCGTCAGCGCAACGAGCAGGAAGAGACTGAACTTTACACCATCTATAGAGAACGCGTCACGAACCTAAAAGTAGCCATCGGAGAGGCCAAAACGGCGGCGCGAAATGAAATGCTGGAATCTCTTAACGTTGATCCATGGGGACGACCATATAAAATGGTCAGGCGTAAGCTTCGCCCTTGGGCCCCTCCACTGACTCGAACTTTGGAGCCACAACTGCTGAGAGAAGTTGTATCAGCTCTTTTCCCTGACAGTACCGAGCCAGTACTACCAGTTATTGGGCAACCCTTGACAGAGAATGAGGAGGACGCTGTCCCTGAGGTAACGGAGGGTGAATTGGAGAGAGCGGTTCTACAGCTTCAAGCTAAGAATACAGCTCCTGGTCCAGATGGTATACCCGGACGTGCATGGGTGTTGGCACTCAAGGGTGAGGTAAAAGCGTTGGAGCCTAGAGTAAGGCGGCTGTTTAACGCATGCTTAGATCAGGGTAGTTTTCCACCAGCTTGGAAGACTGGAAAACTAGTGCTATTGCAGAAAGAGGGGCGTCCAGCTGATTTACCCTCAGCCTACCGACCGATCGTCTTACTTGACGAACTCAGCAAGCTCTTTGAGCGCATCATATTTGCTCGATTAGTTAAGCACTTGACAACCGTGGGTCCAAATTTAAGTGATCATCAGTTCGGATTTCGTCGAGGTCGCTCTACGATAGATGCTATTTCGTGTGTAAAGACCTTAAGCAAGGAAGTTGTGTCGAGGGGAGAAGTTGTTTTGGCGGTGTCTCTAGACATCGCCAACGCTTTCAATTCCCTTCCTTGGAATTGCATTAGGGAGGCACTTAGATATCATCACATACCCCGCTATCTGAGGCATATCGTGGAGGCATATTTATCTAACAGGGCGGTAAAATATCCCGCTGCTGTCGAGTGGAACCATAAAAGCATGTCGTGCGGTGTTCCACAGGGGTCGGTTCTCGGACCACTCCTGTGGAACATTGGGTACGACAGCGTACTACGAGGTGCCAATTTAATTGGAGTGAGCGTATTGTGCTATGCGGACGACACTCTTGTCCTAGCCACTGGTAAAAATTACAGACAAGCGGCTGTACTGGCAACAGCTGGTGTCGCACAGATCGTAGGAAGAATACGAAGGTTAGGCTTGGAAGTGGCACTAACAAAGTCTGAGGCTCTTTGTTTCCACGGGCCTCGACAAGCCCCTCCGAACGGAGCTAGCCTCATGGTAGGTGGTGTTTCCATTGAGGTCAAACCGACGATGCGGTACCTAGGTCTTATCCTGGACAGCCGTTGGGACTTTAAGGAGCACTTCCGTCGATTGGCTCCTAAATTGATAGGGACCGCTGGGGCACTGAGTGGGCTTCTCCCGAATATGGGTGGACCAAACGTTAGTGCACGCCGGTTATATACCGGCGTAGTTCGATCTATGGCACTCTACGGAGCGCCCATATGGGTAGATGCGTTGTCCAACCACAACAAGACCCTCTTGCGCAGACCACAACGAATCATGGCTGTAAGGGTAGTTAGAGGCTACCACACTATCTCGTACGAGGCAGCGTGTGTGCTGGCTGGCACCCCACCATGGGACTTAGACGCTGAACTGCTCGCGGCGGTGTATCAGCAGAGCGCGGATGCACGAAGCCGTGGTGAACGTCTTATGCCGGAAGAAATTAAACGGCTAAGGCAGAGATCCCATCAAAGTCTTCTTCGTCAGTGGATTTACAGACTGGAGCACCCTAGTGCAGGTCTTCGTACCATAGAAGCCATACGACCGGTCTTAAAGGCATGGATAAATAGAGAGCATGGGGTCCTCACCTTCCACCTTGTGCAGATTCTTTCTGGGCACGGTTGTTTTGGGAGATACTTGTGCAGGGTGGCGGGTAGAGAACCTAACATGATGTGCCACCAATGTGGCTTTACTGAAGACACGGCGCAGCATACGCTCGCTGATTGCGTGGATTTCACAGAGCTGCGCATGGATATGATAGCTGTTGTTGGCAACGATCTGACATTGCCAGCCATAATAGACCAAATGGTCAGAGATAAAAGTTGCTGGGACGCAGTGTCCTCTTTTTGTGAGCAGGCAATGAGACAAAAAGAGACAGCGGAACGAATTCGTGAGGACGACCCTGCCTCACAAGACATTCGCCGCAGAAGAACCGGGCGAAGACGTTTAGCCCACGACCGTCGCATTCCACCATAACGCGAATCTCCGGGTGACAAGTATGGGGAGCTTGTCACCCAAATGGAGATCGGTCCCCTAGATGGACGGCGTGTTTGGTGTCCTGACACGCTGAACCCTTACTGTGCACTTAAAAAACAAGAAGGCAATCCGGTATTTGCTGGATCACGCTGGCAACGTTGTGGAAGAGTGCTTCCGCGTGCCCGTGACCTTGCTTAAAGGCGATGAGAAGGAACGCCGTTGGGTTTTAGCCGGTTGGAGTCCGGCATAACCTCGCTATTGTCCCCGCAACAGCGAGGTATCCGTGCGGATTTCCCAACGTTAAAAAAAAAAAAAAAAAAAAAAAAAAAAAGGTTAGGTTAGGTTGGGCGTTTTCGGGGTGGCGATCGACGCGCGCACACGCAGCGACCCTCGCTGTCCAATTGAAAATGTCCTAATGCTGAAATGGAATTTTTTATGAATTTTTTAAGTTTATTTATATGCAAATTTTGAGTTTTCTGAAGTTTTCCTGAAAATTTTGTTCTAACGTATGCTTTTCTGTTTCAGGGCGTTCGAGAGCTCGCGGTGGCGCTTCCGAATTGGTGCCGCACGTCGCGGTCAGGGGACTACACACAACTATATACGCACTTTAGTTCTAACAAATTCGAGGGTTAGGTTAGGTTAGGTTAGGTTAGGTTAGGTTAGGTTAGGTTAGGTTAGGTTAGGTTAGGTTAGGTTAGGTTAGGTTAGGTTAGGTTAGGTTGGGCGTTTTCGGGGTGGCGATCGACGCGCGCACACGCAGCGACCCTCGCTGTCCAATTGAAAATGTCCTAATGCTGAAATGGAATTTTTTATGAATTTTTTAAGTTTATTTATATGCAAATTTTGAGTTTTCTGAAGTTTTCCTGAAAATTTTGTTCTAACGTATGCTTTTCTGTTTCAGGGCGTTCGAGAGCTCGCGGTGGCGCTTCCGAATTGGTGCCGCACGTCGCGGTCAGGGGACTACACACAACTATATACGCACTTTAGTTCTAACAAATTCGAGGGTTAGGTTAGGTTAGGTTAGGTTAGGTTAGGTTAGGTTAGGTTAGGTTAGGTTAGGTTAGGTTAGGTTAGGTTAGGTTAGGTTAGGTTGGGCGTTTTCGGGGTGGCGATCGACGCGCGCACACGCAGCGACCCTCGCTGTCCAATTGAAAATGTCCTAATGCTGAAATGGAATTTTTTATGAATTTTTTAAGTTTATTTATATGCAAATTTTGAGTTTTCTGAAGTTTTCCTGAAAATTTTGTTCTAACGTATGCTTTTCTGTTTCAGGGCGTTCGAGAGCTCGCGGTGGCGCTTCCGAATTGGTGCCGCACGTCGCGGTCAGGGGACTACACACAACTATATACGCACTTTAGTTCTAACAAATTCGAGGGTTAGGTTAGGTTAGGTTAGGTTAGGTTAGGTTAGGTTAGGTTAGGTTAGGTTAGGTTAGGTTAGGTTAGGTTAGGTTAGGTTAGGTTAGGTTGGGCGTTTTCGGGGTGGCGATCGACGCGCGCACACGCAGCGACCCTCGCTGTCCAATTGAAAATGTCCTAATGCTGAAATGGAATTTTTTATGAATTTTTTAAGTTTATTTATATGCAAATTTTGAGTTTTCTGAAGTTTTCCTGAAAATTTTGTTCTAACGTATGCTTTTCTGTTTCAGGGCGTTCGAGAGCTCGCGGTGGCGCTTCCGAATTGGTGCCGCACGTCGCGGTCAGGGGACTACACACAACTATATACGCACTTTAGTTCTAACAAATTCGAGGGTTAGGTTAGGTTAGGTTAGGTTAGGTTAGGTTAGGTTAGGTTAGGTTAGGTTAGGTTAGGTTAGGTTAGGTTGGGCGTTTTCGGGGTGGCGATCGACGCGCGCACACGCAGCGACCCTCGCTGTCCAATTGAAAATGTCCTAATGCTGAAATGGAATTTTTTATGAATTTTTTAAGTTTATTTATATGCAAATTTTGAGTTTTCTGAAGTTTTCCTGAAAATTTTGTTCTAACGTATGCTTTTCTGTTTCAGGGCGTTCGAGAGCTCGCGGTGGCGCTTCCGAATTGGTGCCGCACGTCGCGGTCAGGGGACTACACACAACTATATACGCACTTTAGTTCTAACAAATTCGAGGGTTAGGTTAGGTTAGGTTAGGTTAGGTTAGGTTAGGTTAGGTTAGGTTAGGTTAGGTTAGGTTAGGTTAGGTTAGGTTAGGTTAGGTTAGGTTGGGCGTTTTCGGGGTGGCGATCGACGCGCGCACACGCAGCGACCCTCGCTGTCCAATTGAAAATGTCCTAATGCTGAAATGGAATTTTTTATGAATTTTTTAAGTTTATTTATATGCAAATTTTGAGTTTTCTGAAGTTTTCCTGAAAATTTTGTTCTAACGTATGCTTTTCTGTTTCAGGGCGTTCGAGAGCTCGCGGTGGCGCTTCCGAATTGGTGCCGCACGTCGCGGTCAGGGGACTACACACAACTATATACGCACTTTAGTTCTAACAAATTCGAGGGTTAGGTTAGGTTAGGTTAGGTTAGGTTAGGTTAGGTTAGGTTAGGTTAGGTTAGGTTAGGTTAGGTTAGGTTAGGTTAGGTTAGGTTGGGCGTTTTCGGGGTGGCGATCGACGCGCGCACACGCAGCGACCCTCGCTGTCCAATTGAAAATGTCCTAATGCTGAAATGGAATTTTTTATGAATTTTTTAAGTTTATTTATATGCAAATTTTGAGTTTTCTGAAGTTTTCCTGAAAATTTTGTTCTAACGTATGCTTTTCTGTTTCAGGGCGTTCGAGAGCTCGCGGTGGCGCTTCCGAATTGGTGCCGCACGTCGCGGTCAGGGGACTACACACAACTATATACGCACTTTAGTTCTAACAAATTCGAGGGTTAGGTTAGGTTAGGTTAGGTTAGGTTAGGTTAGGTTAGGTTAGGTTAGGTTAGGTTAGGTTAGGTTAGGTTAGGTTAGGTTAGGTTAGGTTAGGTTAGGTTGGGCGTTTTCGGGGTGGCGATCGACGCGCGCACACGCAGCGACCCTCGCTGTCCAATTGAAAATGTCCTAATGCTGAAATGGAATTTTTTATGAATTTTTTAAGTTTATTTATATGCAAATTTTGAGTTTTCTGAAGTTTTCCTGAAAATTTTGTTCTAACGTATGCTTTTCTGTTTCAGGGCGTTCGAGAGCTCGCGGTGGCGCTTCCGAATTGGTGCCGCACGTCGCGGTCAGGGGACTACACACAACTATATACGCACTTTAGTTCTAACAAATTCGAGGGTTAGGTTAGGTTAGGTTAGGTTAGGTTAGGTTAGGTTAGGTTAGGTTAGGTTAGGTTAGGTTAGGTTAGGTTGGGCGTTTTCGGGGTGGCGATCGACGTGCGCACACGCAGCGACCCTCGCTGTCCAATTGAAAATGTCCTAATGCTGAAATGGAATTTTTTATGAATTTTTTAAGTTTATTTATATGCAAATTTTGAGTTTTCTGAAGTTTTCCTGAAAATTTTGTTCTAACGTATGCTTTTCTGTTTCAGGGCGTTCGAGAGCTCGCGGTGGCGCTTCCGAATTGGTGCCGCACGTCGCGGTCAGGGGACTACACACAACTATATACGCACTTTAGTTCTAACAAATTCGAGGGTTAGGTTAGGTTAGGTTAGGTTAGGTTAGGTTAGGTTAGGTTAGGTTAGGTTAGGTTAGGTTAGGTTAGGTTAGGTTAGGTTAGGTTAGGTTAGGTTAGGTTAGGTTAGGTTAGGTTAGGTTAGGTTAGGTTAGGTTAGGTTAGGTTAGGTTAGGTTAGGTTAGGTTAGGTTAGGTTAGGTTAGGTTAGGTTAGGTTAGGTTAGGTTAGGTTAGGTTAGGTTAGGTTAGGTTAGGTTAGGTTAGGTTAGGTTAGGTTAGGTTAGGTTAGGTTAGGTTAGGTTTTTTTTTTTTTTTTTTTTTTTTTTTTTTTTTTTTTTTTTTCTTAGTTTCTTCTGTTGCTTTTGTTTTTGCAACAACTTTCTTTTCTGTTTCAGTATTTCTTTTTAGTAAGACAAAGTTTTTTTTTTTTTTTTTTTTTTTTTTTTTTTTTTCTCTCTCTTTTTCTTTTGTGCTTGACCTTTACAAATCTACTATACTTAAATACATTTTATTTCTTTAGTCCGTTTTCTATATTTTGGTATTACATATGGCTCTACATGTCTACTGTTAGTACTTTTCCCGCTTAATGCTTATGCTTATTATATAATACTATGTTTTACATTGGGCTTTGTTTAATTACATATCTTTCTTCTTCTAGGTTGTTAATATTTTACAGTTCTAATTTTAAGGCTCTACATATAATAACATACAATAATATTTTGAGTATGTTTTGCTTATCACATCAATTAATAATTATATTCAATAGGTAGCGCTCTATCAGTTAACCTAGTCTAGACTATGTGAACCGTTTTCTTTTCCGACCTTGCGCAGAACGGACTGCGCGAAATCGAAAAATGTAGAGCGGAGATCATCGTCACCAATTATTCCAGGTAAGTTACTATAATCTAGAGCTCTATCCATGCTGCACTCGCAATTATACCTGCTGAGAGAAAATCTGTTACATTCAAAGAGTAAATGCTCTATCGTTTGTTCTGAATCATTATTGCAGGTGCAGAGTGGGGAGTCAATTAACTTAAATCTAAACAAATAATGTCTGTTGCCACCGTGGCCCGTGAATAGTTGCGCTAATAGATTGTTCATCTTAATTTTACTTAGAGTCATATAGGCTTTTTTGATGTCCGGGAAGAATATTTTCGTGGTGTCTCCGGTGGTAGCTGCTGTGTAATGATGTTGCCAAGTGCTGAGTGTATTGTCTCTGATGGAGCGTTTAGCGTACGACAAGGGGAACCGATCATATGCTGATTTCTGCTTGTTGTGTAAGGCTGCATTTTTGGCGAGAAAGTCAGCTCTCTCGTTTCCTGTAATCCCAGCATGCGCCTTTATCCAGAAGAATAGGACCTTACCCTCGTTCTTTTCAATGTCATGTATCCTGTTACGAATTTCAGCTGAGATGGGATTCAAGGAGTTCGGATCAGAGATGCACTCTAGAGCGGATCTAGAGTCACTGAGAATATTCGCTTTCTTGTAATGTTTGTCCTTCTCTATCAGTTCTAATGCTCTGAGTATCGCCGCCATTTCCGCCTGAAACACGCTGCAGTATGATTCAAGTCGAAAACCAATTGCTTTCTTCTCAGTACCGTCCAACCAACAAGTAATTGCCGCTCCGACCTTATTCTGGATTTTACTGCCATCAGTATATATTCTCGGGAATTGGTTATCGATGTTATCCACATCCTCTTCTGTGTTGACATGCAAGAAGTGCACTCTGGTTCTTTTAGCTGGGTGAGGCAGGTCAAATGGGCTAATACGGGTCTCGAGCGATCTGTCTGGTAGGTTGTCCAAGCCCTTGCCTCTCTTAATGCTGTACAGTTCTGCATTTTCTCTGGCTCTTAGGGTGAGCGGGATAATTCTTGCTAGGACGACGCTAGAGGTTAGAGATGTTGTTTTGTGTGCCTTACTGATCCGGATCGCAAAGGCTCTGGTGACTCTATCTAACAGTTCGCGTATCATGAGCATATCCGTTGATCTGGCCCAGCAGCTGGCGGCGTATAATACTGTAGGCTCTACCACCGCAAGATATATTGTTCTCAGGATTTCAGAATTAAGCCCCCATTGTGCCCTTGCGGCTCGCGAAACAGATTTATAAAAGTTTAGGGCTTTTTTGCAGACATTCGAAATGTGACTCCTAAAGTTTAAGTTCCTGTCTAGAGTTACTCCCAGAATTTTGATATTGTCTGAGTAGTCAATATTTGTACCTCCCATTTTGAGCTGTGGTTTGTGATATTTAAGCTTCTTTGTGAGGAGTAAAGCTTGCGTCTTATGGGGAGCAAATTTAAGCTTTAGCTTATTACCCCAGTCTACAACACGTTGTAGGGCGTTGTTGATCTTCTCTTCGATCTCTTCGCCTGTTTTGCCCACACCAATGAGAAGAATATCATCCGCAAAAGCCTGTATATGGACTCCCCCGTACTGCGTCGGCTCTAACATCTGGTTAAGCTGGGTGTTCCAAAGTAGAGGTCCGCAGGTAGAGCCCTGAATACATCCCTTATTGGTTCTTCTTGTGATGATTTCGCCGGCGTAGCGCAAGTTTACGTTGCGATCTTGTAGGTAGTGTGAGATCAGTCTCAATATGCTTTTGTCGATTTGGTACTGGTGCAATTGATCTATAATCATTGGCCACCACGCGTTGTCAAAGGCTCCCTCAATATCGAGAGAGACTAATACTGCAATTTTCTTCTCATTCCGGGCTTTATTGACAACGGTGATGGCGTCATAGAGTGCGTCTTCGGTGCTTCTCTGGGGTGTGAAGCCATATTGGCGTGTACTTATCTTGTTTTCACTGCCCAGTTGCCACATGACTCTGTTAGTAAAAAGCTTTTCAAGAATTTTCCCAAATAGTGGAAGGAGTCCTATAGGGCGATAGGATTTTGGGAGAGTGTAGTCGTCCTTTCCGGCTTTAGGGATAACTTTAATAGTGGCCAATTTCCAAGCTTGTGGGAAAAAGCCCAGGATCAGACACTGGTTGTAGAGTGCGAGTAGAGTGCCGGGTTCTGCAAGGTAGGCCTGTTGGCAGATATCTGCCGTGAATCCATCTCCTCCTGGGGCTTTCTTTGGATGCATGTAGCGGATTATGAGTTCCAGTTCTGCGTGTGAAAAGTGCGTTACAGATGACTCTATGCTTTCTTCGTTCCTTAAGTCTGCTATTAGGGCTTCCGTTTCAGATCTGATGCGTGACTGTTCCTGAGAGTCATCTGATTTTTCATCCCAAGGATAGAAGTTCTCTGCAAGTGCCAGTGCTGATTCCTTTTCATTCAAAATCTGGCCGTTTTGAGATCGAATTAATTTGTCTTCGGTGTAACCATGAGTCAGTTTCAAAATTCTGTAGGTTTTTTCCCAGACTTTTTCTTTCTCTTGGGTGTTACAGAAATTTATCCAGCTATTTGTTAGTGTCTCTTCTATTGCTTTCTTGTAGTCTTCCTTGGCTTTCGTGTATGCTGCAACAACAAAAGGTTTTCTTCGAGGATTCGCTTTGCCGATCTTGTGTCGAAGTCTTGCGATCTCCCGCTTCATTGCGCTCAGTTGGTTGTTCCACCATTTACCAACCTTGCTTATCTTCTTATTGGTAAGACTTGGGATTGCTACCTTACACGCTTCTGAAACACATTTCGTGAACTCTTCGACGATTCTATCTATTTCTTCTTCTGTGTTTATCGTGCTTATGTGTGTTTTTGTGATGTCACCGTTCTGCAGTTGAATCTGAAGGCATTTCTTAAAAGTGTTCCAATCAGCTCTTTTCGTATCATATTTCCTTGTTGTGTTTTTGCTGTATTCTTCCGTACAGTTCGATCTACAGCAATTGACTTGGAACACAATGGCTCTATGGTCCGAGAGGGAGCAGAAGCTTGGATCTACCTTCCAGTCGGTGACTCTATTAAGGAGAGAAGTAGAGCATGCACTGACGTCGATTATGCTCGAGCATTCCTGCAAATTCCTATATACCTGAAATGTGGGTGTGGTGCCTACATTTAGAATTTCCAGGCTTGATTCAGCATAGAATTCTGTTAAAACGGTGCCCCTTATGTCATCCGCATCACATCCCCACCAGAGACTTCGTGCATTGGCGTCGCCACCTATGATGATGTCGTCGACTCCCATTTTGTGGATGATTTCCTTGATGAATTTGATGTCTTCTTCAATATTTTTGTCCTGGGCCAAATACATACTTATAATACCTACTTTTAATTTAGAATATTTAATAACAATGCCCACAATATCTTTTGTAATCAAGTCAGGGTTAACTGTAAAGTGAATATTAGGGTTGGTGACGACGATCGCGGCCCTTGCTGGATTATCCCGATCTTGTGATAGTTCTGTAATGACTCTAGTGCCCTGGTATGAGGTCATATGACCTTTAGAACCAACATATGGTTCCTGGATTAGGAGTACAGATGAACCCCGGATTGAGGCTTCGCGTAGACACTCCTGTGTCGCTGCTCTACCTCTTCCGAGATTCATTTGCACTATTTTAAGGTCGGTAAGTCTGTCGGTCTGAATGTTGTTGCTGGACGAGCCCTTAGCAGTACGCCACAGACGTTCTGGCCAATCTATCCCATTTAGCCCATTCTGGGCATGATTGGCTATAGGACGGATGGAAGACGTCTTTTGTACCTGATGTCAAGCAATTGGTGCAGACTGGGGATTCGTTTCGCAAGTTGCAAGTTCTAGTATCATGCTCTTTGGCACAGTATCCGCACCTAATTTTGCTTTGGCAATCTTTGGCTTTGTGATTGAAGCCCATACATTTGAAGCACTGTGTAAGAGGAGACTGATCCACTGCGGGGATTATTTGAAGTCCTATATGGAGCTTCCTGTCCCGAAGTCTGTCCCAAGCTTCAGGAATGACTTCCAGGATAACATTGCAGAGTTCCGGAGTTCTGCCTTTTGTTCTGCGTATGGTTTTAATACAGCCTTCTATAGTGACAAGGTCACTCAAATCTCGATTTTGAGTGGTAATGGCTTTTTCAATTTGTGCGTTACTCAATTCATTAATAACACCAATTAACTTGATCAGAGGTCGCTTTTCTGTTGCGTGAATGGCCGTGACTTGTTGACAATTTGTTTTGATTGCGCTCTGTAGTAGTTGCCTATCTTCTTGGGTGCTACAGCTGATGACTACTTTTTGGTTTTTGATTTTTGCCACTTTTCTAATACCCACTCCAAGATCTATGACATTAACCCCTTCTTTGACTTGTTTGATTATGTCATCGCTGGTCTTGCGCGGGTCAGCTGACTCGAGGATCATCGTGAATCTTGGCTCCGCATTGACCCCTTTTGGTTTTGGTTTCATCAGTGCTTCTTTGTATGAGTCTCTGGCATTTCTTTTCCCATTATTGTCTGACAGTGGTCTTATGTTGCCCTGGATACCTTCGTCCAATTGATAGGGTTCCGGCTCAATATTTCGCAACGATGACTCGATGGAGCCGAGCCGTTCCTTGATTTCAATGAGCCCAATTTCCGCACCGATGCCAGCTGACTGCTGCTGCATGTTTGTGACCATTATCTCTTGCCTGTCTTCTCCCATCTCTTGGACGGCAGTGGCAATGGTTCTTAACTGCGTGTGTATTGGACTCATTGTTTCAATCAAGTCAGCCCTGAGCTCATTTCGGTCAAATGGCTTTTCGTTTTTGCTAAGCCGAAGTTGGGATATATCTACTTTAAGGCTCTGAAGCTCCTGTGTGATGGTTTCGATGTCCGAACGTGATATCACTGGGGCCAATTCCGCCACTGGTGGTGTGATGAGTCTTGGTCTGTCCTCTAGCTGTCGTAGCAGTGAGTTTATAGAGCTCTGTATATTGCCCACTTCGGTTCTCATGATGCTTATTAAACTCTGTAGCTCCTTTGAGTCTGTTACCAGAGGTACACGTTCCGGTTCCTCCCTCATGGTTACCAAGTTTTGGACAGCCTGGACCTGGGTCTGAATGGATTGGATTGTCCTAATCGGAGCATCCATTTCAAAATTTAACCAGTTCCATATACAGTTGGTTTGTTTCTCGTTTGCCTCTACAGTAGCTTGCATTTCTTGGAGCTTGATTGCATGACTCTTTTGAAGTTCCGATACTTGACGGTTATGTGCCCTCTCAATTCTCACCAGCTCTCTAGCTGCTCTAGTGCGCTCTTGCTCCAGTGAAACTTTGTGGCGCGAACGTGAGTCGGATATAGAGAGCACCATCTCGTACAGGTCATGAAGACTTGTATGGGCTTCAACCTTGCAGTCCTTTCTCATATTGCCCGCCAATTCTAGGGCTTTCTTACCCGACAGGTAGAGTTCGTTCGCCCTTTGTGTAGCCAGATCCATCGCCACAGCAGATCTTTTGCTCGTAGGAGGCAGCATGCTGGACCTTCTGCTATCCACACTGGCGCTTTCCAGGTCCGACCACTCGACCGCTTCATGCTCTGAATGTAAAAGTGACGGCCCTTTTGGAATTTCCTTGTCAGGAAGATCGAGGGTTTGCATTATTTCAGAGAGAGTGGGAGATAGTGCTGCATCATCCGCCTCCATGTCTGGTATAGCAGTCAATGGTAACTTCTTCCTCGAGATTGCACCAGCCACAGTCAGTGAGACGAACCCTCCCTCATCTGCATCACGTCCCAATCCCTCCTGAAGTTCAATAGTAGTGTTGACCGTTGTGGAAGGGGTGGTAATCGTAATGATCGCTGGTGGCTCTGGAGTCACTGATATTGTGGTGGCGCAGGCAATCGGAGATGTTTCCCTAGTCGGGACCGGTGGTATCTCGATTTTGGATGGTAAGGCCATGATTGGGACCGAAGACCCCGACGCTGCCGCCACTTTCCTCCGAGAGGTCTTTTTCTTGATAGGTGTTGGTGCACCAGTAGTGGATCCATCTGATGTTGCCGCACTAGTAACAATTGGAGGTGATGCTGGTGTTGTGCTTGAAGCGGTCGGTGAAACTATCGCTGGGACTGATGGTCCCGCCGCTTTCATTGCATTACCCAGTATGGCCTTTTTTCTAGTTGATGGAGGTGCACTAGCCGTGGATCCCGCTGGCGTTGCAGTACATACAGCAGGAGCTGCCCATGCCTTTACGCTTTTCGCAGACGCCTTAGAAGACTTTGATGAATTCGTAGACATGGTGTCAGTTCAGCTAGCGGTCAAGTTTATTTGCCGTTTACTTCAATAACGAAAACCGTATTCTTCTAAGTCCTTCGGTTGTGTAGATAGCTTCACTTAGAAATTATCAAGATGGCGGAATAGTGCAGAAAATTCTCCAAAACCACCAAACAGCCCTCCCAACAGCGCTCAACCCAACAGTCCAATCCGCGCTTCGCTGCGGTTTATAGTTCCAAAGTTATGGCTGAAAGAAAAATTTCCAAGATGGCGGCCTGTGAACAAATTTCTCATGTGATGCTTACAAGATTTCAAATCCTGCGCTGTTATCGGTAGTGGAAACCCCGTCAGCCTACGACGTCTGGTTGCTGAGATATCGATGATTATGTAAATCCAAGATGGCGGACAAGATGGCCGCTGACTATTTCAACCTTCGATAACTCCGGACTCCGTTGCCGCAGAAAGCAGCGAAAAAAGTTGTGGGCAGATTTTATACTCCCCTACACACTCGCGGTCCAAGCGGACTTCCCCTAATCGACCTACCCAAATGGGTCAAAAATGCCCACGATTGTGCTGGACCCTCTCCTGATGTGAAATCAGGAAACCGCAACTCTGTACGACGCTTGGTTCCGGAGTTACGATCGATTTAGTGAAAACAAGATGGCGGACAAAATGGCCGCCAAAAATTTCAATCTATGATAACTCCGGTTCCCGACACCGCAGAAAGTCAGGAAAAAAGTTGTGGGGGGATTTAGGCCCACGCTACTCGTATTCGGTTCAAACGGATCCCGAAATATCAGCACCTCCAATTTGCTCGAAAATGGTCCAGACGTGTGAAGGTCCCCCTCCCGAAGCAAAATCTGGAAACTGCAAGTTCGTAGGGTTCTTGGTTCCGGAGCTATGATCGATCGAGTGGAAACAAAATGGCGGACAAAATGGCCGCCACCCTTTTCAAACCCCGATAACTCCGGTTCTCGGCGTCGCAGAAACTCGGGAAAAACAGTTCCGTAGTGGTCACGTTTAGGACTATTAGAATATACCAAAAACCAGGTCAAAAAAGTCAAGTAAAGGTAGAGTCTTAAAACCCCCACCACAGTGTACCCTAGACTCCCAATAAGTCTAATCTGAAAACCGCTTCGAAATCAGACACCTGGTTGCCGAGATATCGGGCCCCAAAAATATTCAAAATGGCGTCCAAGATGGCCGCCGTTTAATCAGACTTGATTTTCTCAGCTCTCAGAAGTCGCAGACCTATCGAGTTTGGAATCTCGTTAAAGGGCAGAGCCAGCTCTATCGATCCTCGTCCAAGTTTTCAGTGCTGCTAGTTTCCTTCAGGAGATAAGCTGAAAAGTGGCTGAAAAATGCATAATTTGCTTACCGCTTGGCCGATTTGCCTGAAATAGGTGGCGTTTGAGTCAGTAGCTTGCTCTGCAGTCTCTGCGCTGGTAATTTCCGATCCTCACCTTATGTGGGCTGCGGGGCGGGGGGGAGTTGAAATTTTTCAAATCTAATTATATCTCGAAACCTTGAAGCCCCAAAATTCTCAGAAAATCAGGGTACGTAGTAGACAAAGTGTTTCTGCAGGTAAAATCAATAGAACCCACCCGTCTCTGAAAGTTTCAGTGATATTAGGTTTCAAACTTTCAAAACTGAAAATGCCATAAATAATAAACCATAAGACATAAAATTATTTTTATTACGGTTTCAGGTACATTAAAGGAAGGTCTACCCTATAATCGGATACACTTGCTCCTGTATACCCTTTCAGGCTGATGGTGGAAGGGGGAATATTTTTCAAATTTCTTCCTGTAAATCCTCTCGGGAGTGTTCCAGGGGTCCAAATTTTTCTTGAACTGGTAGTCCCAATATCTTTGAAGATTTTGACAGTACAAAAACCCACCCGTCTCAAGAAACCTACCCTCAGGGGAGCCTGAAAGTTTATAATTTATAATAGCCACAACTCTGGAACAGACTATCTAAAAAATCTTTTTATTGTAATTTATCCTTTAAAATGGTATAATGAATCTAGTCCATATACATTTTTACCTATTTAGTGACTTCCGGCCCAAAAGTAAGGGGGGGGAAAACAATTTTGGTTTTTTGACTATATCTATTGTTCCCGATGAGTAAAAATTTCAAAATTTTGCTAAATCAAGAGAACAATAATCCTGGTTACAACGGTGTTTTCAAAATCCACGCGTCTCAATGGGTTACGAATTTAAAGCGATTTTAATAGTTAAGCTTTATATATCCCTATAAGTATAGTCTTAGGTCCTAAAATTTTTTTCAGTGCAGTTTCAGTCTTCATACGATACGGCACAGCGGCCCCAGCCCAAAAATAAGTCAAAATGCTCGTGGAACACGGACCACGTGGCCACGTGGTTTTCGGCTTTTTGCTAATAACTTTTAAGGGCGTGGCCTGAAAAATCCTGAAACTTCAGGGATTGTGCCGCGGCAAGTGCCTCACCTAATGGTGCAATAAAAATGTGGGGGTATCGATCTTAAAACGGCAGCGTATTCAATATAAGGGTTTTTAGAGTATAAAAAACTAACCTCAAAATCGTTTTATCGCTGCCGTTTCGCGAGTTCTCGTGCCACAATCCAAACACTGCATCCAAAATATAGGGGGCACTTTACCGCACAATTTAACGTATCGCACTTCACTGTAAGGGCTTGTTTTCTATTTTTAAATGATTTTTAAGCGCGGAGACTTAACTTTTTTCGACCGATCTCGGCGGTTT